>CM037160.1:7492431-7666430 GCA_020921065.1 Vaccinium darrowii
ATCACTCACAAAGGAAGACTTTTTTTACACAAGAGGACACACACAAACTAAGAAGACACTTTATCTTTGGACACAAATACTTTTAGTACTTGGACACCTCACACTAGGACTCTCCCTCACTTGCTTGGAGTCTATCTTTCTTGCATTCACTTACATTCCACAAATGAAGACCCCATTCCTATTTATGGGCACCAATGGAGTATTCTAGAAGCACATATTACTCCATGCTTCTAGATGCTTCTAGTGAAGCCCATAAGCTTCCATCATATTCCAGAGTATTCTTGTACCTTCCGAAAAGTTCTAGTGTAGTCTATAATATTCCGGAAATGTCCGGAAGACTCTAGCAAAATCTAAGAGTTACCGGAAGATTCTAGCGTAGTCTAGAAGATTCCGGAGCATTCTAAAGAAGTCTAGATATCTCCAGAATAGCCCGGAAGTTTCCGGCGACTTCTGGAAGACTCCGGAAAACTCAAGAGAGGTGGTGATGATCTTTCAGCACTACTTTCCTAACTGAAGCCACAGCTCCAATCAATGACAACATTGTGGAGATAACTGCAATGGATGTGTTTTCCCAGAAGATTATGGTCTTCTTGGCAGGTTTGAAGGTGACATTGTAGAAAACCATGGGTAGAATGAAGTCCAAAGGGATGGATGCAAATGCTCCCAACAGAGCCACCATGTTTCCAAAGAAAGGCAGCATTACTTGCAGCCAAAAGTGTGGCGACCACTATGGATAATGACCGGAAAATAATTCGAGCACGACATTGCGGGAGGAGAATTGGTCCTTCTTTGGATCAGCAAATGCACGCTCCAGCATCATGTTTGTTGGTTGTAGGTCTGTCTGCATATTCCCATTGCTAACTAGATTAATTGACCTTTTTATTTTTATTTTTAATGTTAATATGAAGCAAAGATTGTTATTCCCACGCTTTCAAGAGACTTGCATGCATCAGCCGATCCTATGTAACTTTTTCAAATTAACTTGAAAAGCTAGTATATGTAGTGAAAATATGTGGGGGGCCCTTAGGTTCTCCCCTGCTCGTTGAGGCAAATAATCTGTACCCATAGACTGGTTGTAGGATATCCGTGGAATCAACTCCTTTTCATACCTTTTCATACTTTCAATTTTTGTCCACATCTCAGGCCTAAAATTATGATCTAAACCGTTCACCACGTGGAGCATGCAAATACTTTGTTCTGTAAATTGTAAGGTTACTCATGTCTATATTTATGCAATCGATCACACTAATGTTTCGTAGACCAAAAGTTGTTTACATGTTCTATGAGGTGAATGGTTATGATCATAATGTTAGGTTCAAGACATGGATGAAAATAGATCATGGAGAGTTATGGAGGGACAAGGTATGGAAATTAGGGCTTCACAAAAAATCCGATGATCCGTGAATTCAGTCTGGACCGAATCAATCCGTATTTTTTGGACATTAACCGTGAATTAATGGTTTGGACACGAATTCAAAAATTAAAAATTGTGACTCGCGGTTCGGACTCAAATTCTCATTTAGAATCCTTTGATTATCCGATCCGGACTGTGAGATTTATATATCCAGACCCGGAGGGACTTATATATAAGGGACTTATATAAGGGAGGCTTTCAAATTGGAGTTGTTTGGCCAATTGCCCTCCGATTTGGGCAAAATTACGAGTCACCCTATGACTTTCTCTGCGCCATCTACAGTGCCCAGATGTAGAGAGGTGTGATACTATTCGGTGTATTGGGTTTCATAATTTCGCTGTGATGATGGGCAGAGAAGACTTTTTGAACCAGAGTAGAAACCTACCTTTATTGCAACCAAAGAAGCCAACGAAAATTTGAGGTCTGGAGTTTGGGTTTCGTTTGCTTCCTCGTGCGGCGGAAAGGAACAGCAAGAACAGATCTGTATTTGCCTTCTCGTTTGCTTCTGCTGGCAAGGGTTTTCTTTGCTGCGTGAAGATCTTGTGCGATTTGGTAAGTGATTTGGGTTGTCTTTGATATTCAACATGTCTCCAGTAAATTACTTACATATCTGAAATTTTTTCCGTTGAGAGGTATCGGTGATGAACATATAAAATCGAGTGAACGACGGGTTTAATAATTAATGATAATAATAATTTCTGGTCGGATTTGTTACATATTTTCCGATCCCGAGTGTAATTTCCAGCTATTTACAGATAGATGATCAAATTTGATTATTTTGATTTTCGTGGTTTCCTGATTGTTTGTGTAATTAAAATAAGGAAAAAAACCTCGCGTTAATGTTTTTTTATGTCGGTTCTGGATTTTGCTTGAGGTGTTGATTTATTTTTGCAGTTATGAACTATTAATCGTTATAAACCGTAGATTTATCGACAAACGAAGGGCCTATATGTGTGAGTGATGAGAGAAATATGCTTCTCTATTTTGGTTGCAAGATAAAAATAATACTGGTATGTGTGTGTGTGTGTGTGTGTGTATATATATACACATACACAGATATTTTTTATTAAGTTTTTTTTTTGATATTAATGTTTTTTTTATACTGATCTAGATTTCTTTAGTTTATTTTCTTGTTTTTGAGAAAAAAAAGAACTGAAAAATATTTTCTGGAGAAAAATAGTTTGTTTGTATATATATATATATATATATATATATATATATATATTATATATATTGTATTTGTCTGTGTGTGTGTATTCGTTGGCTTGGGTTATTTTATTGCTTGGTAAAACCAATCATGGAATAATTTTATTAGGAGGATATATAAATAGCTTTAATAAGATATAATAAATAGCTTTAAATAGCTTTAAACATTTTAGGTACAAAACAAATGAACAAACAGTCAAGTCCGATGAATTGATTATATAAGTTGGTCTGAAAGGGTTATGCTTTATACATAATTTCAACAGCAGTAGTTATTAAAGAGATATATATTTTGTATAGTTTTATTTGTGCGGTGCTTATGGTTTTGCCAAAATAGGAACTCAAATTTCCGTTAGCTAATTTCAGCACAATTTAGTTATATTGCTTTTGTGTCCGTATAAATTTTGACTCTTATAAAGTTTTCAATTTGTAGGCATTATCGAAATGGCAAGGTCTGTTTGTTGGCTGCGATTATGAGCAACACCCGCGCCATTTAACTCCACATGGAGCTTTTTACTATATAATCACCCATGGAGGAGCAAGAGAAAATTTTGGTAGGTCAGTTGATCGAGGAACAGGACACCTTGTCTATAGGCGAGATTACAACTTCGTGCGCAATTATGGTGAGCGATTTCCATTGGGTACTGTTAATGAATGGGCCCTGAATAGTGATTTCATTAGGTGAATTGAATCAGTCATGTACTATTCGTTTGTGCGAATTAGCATTGCAGGTATTATATATGTTACATTGCTTATATATTGTTTAAAACATGTTTTCCTAAATTACAGAATCAATTTAAAAGTTAATTAATTATTTCTGGTTATTCCATGTTTCTAAATTTTCGCCAAACTCTAATTGCTTATTACAGCCTATCAACAACAACAACACGGGCATACAACTCGTGCAACGCATGAGGCCTTGTACCTAGTATATCCATGAAGCTAAAGAAAAAGCCGCTTGAGGGAAATTGAGAGGCTGCCCACATTTTGGCCCTGATTTTCCAATTGGGCCCCTCCAATTGGCAACGGGAAGTCTAAATTGAAGGGGTAAATTGGTCTTTCCACTAGTCGTGTGCTGGCAAATGAGTTTCTGCATGCAGGGTCGCGCTGGCACCCACTGCGTGGCTTGGGAGCCTCCGGCGTCCACTTTACGCTTGCTTCACAGCGTGTGCTCTTCCTCCCCCGTCGTCTTCCGTGGTGATTTGTGTTCAATTGAGGGGCGTTTGACGTTCCACTGTACAGATTCGATTCAAGGCGACAGAGAGCTGGCGTATTCTACAGCCTTTGGTCCCAAATCTCCTCCTTTAAGATCTGATTCTTGGTTTCGTCTTCGCGCCTCTCCCTCTTTCGTTTGCTCCCTTTGCTCATCTGATGTGTCTCTTGCCTCTCGATCATGAATTTTTTCCGCCTTCTGCCTCTCGGTCTCCTGTGAAGGTTTGGACCTGAAGGTAATTGCTATTAGTCCCTTTGCCGTCGATCTCTCTCCTCTTTTTTTTCCTTCGTCCACGTTTTGCTGCTGTTAATCTGTTCTTATGGTATGCAGGTCTGTGAGTCCCTATTACCTGGCATCACAGGTACTTGTCTTTCCTTTTGCTGGTTATCTTCACTCGCCTTTGTATACTTTGTATCCTTCTGGTTTATCTTTGTATACTTTTAGTTTAGGTTTCTGTGTTTAGAATATAGGATTCAACACCACAGGTTATGGTTGCTTAGCCTGATAGGGCTTCTGATGAGTTAAGGTTCTTAAAAAAAATAAAAAATAAAAGAGTGTGCTGCCATGTCGTGCAAAAAAGGGAGAAGATTGGTTATGTTCTCCATTAGACATGAATACTTTATTAAGTTGGTAAGAGTACTCAGTTAAGGACCTTGCTTTAGAAAATGCAGCGAGAAGTTTTGTTTCAATTGGATTTCCCTTAGACCGCTATAAGCGGAGTTACATTTTTATTGTGGTTTTCTTTTTTCAGAAAGCACGGTGTAATATTGATTATTTCTCCCGACCTTCTATATGGTTAGATTTAAGCCTGCAAGTTGTAGTTTGCATACGTTTCGATGGCTCACTGGTTAACATTGAGGATGTGGTGCAGTTAGAGTTTCTCAGGGGTTTTCTGGAGCTTTTGTGGCACAAGGATTTGTTGCTATTCAATTCTTTGTTAGCTCTACCAATTTGTTAACTGGGTCAGGGTTAAAATTGTTAGCTCTGCTAATTTTAACAGCCCGGTAATTTGTTCGCAGGCAGTTGTTGCAGGTATCGGTGTGATGGTAGCCGAAGCTCCTTTTGTTGGGTGGTACCATGTCAAGTACCCACTGCAGGGCTCTCCTACTGAGGGATTTTACTATGTTTATACTGCAGCCCTTGTTAGAATAAATCCCTTGTCTTCCAGGTGAATTGTTGTTTACAGATGGTTCAGGGTTATGTATCATTCGGGCTGTCATTTCTTTTTACTTCACCTAGAATGCCTAATGCTAAAGATAGATGAAAAAAAAGATATTATGTACAATTATGTTGTTTACACTTTCAAGTTGGGTGGCTTTTGTTTTGTTGAATTTTCTCTGTACTCTAAAAAAATAAAATTGCTTGCTTGTTTTTTTTTCGGTTGCTAATTTTAGGTTTTCGTGAAAGATGTTTGGAAAGAGTACGCTGGGTGAATCCCTTGGCCTGATTCAAATACATCTGAACCTCGATGTCTTTGTCATATACCCAGGTTCATATATGAATCCTGTTATCCTTTTATTTACATGTATTTTGCTGGTTTTGTTATTGGTTTTAATGAATCTGTTTATTTATTTGTTGATGCCCCAATTTTTTTTCATCTTTAATATTGTGGTACTTGGTTGATATTTTCCTTTTTTGGTTGGCTCTGATTTTCTATTTGGTTATGTTGCCTCAATTTTGGCATGATTTTTGTGAAGCTTACGTATAAGATGGTTTTTCGGAGGTTTCCACTTTGTCACAAGGGTGGTCATAATAGGTAGGGCATTTGGTAACGACAGGGATGAATAGAATTTTTTTCTCTACAGCTCATCCTCTCAAAACTTGAGTCTTAATACCTGAGTCTTAATATTGGGAAACTATCTCAATGAAACACCATCACCTTTGATAGTGCTTATTCTGTTGCTTTTTTAGATTTCAGTTCAATTATATCTTAAAGAGATATTTACACAATAATTGTTTATGCTCTGTAGCCCCAGGTAATCTTGCTCATTGAAATGAATAGCTGTAGTATCTTTTCGTCTAGAATGGTCAATCTGAGCTACTCATCATACATATATCTGTTATATTCCTCCTTCGGATACACTTACTAATGTTATTTGTTTTATCTTTGACTTTCATGTATATGTTTGTGATATTCCACTCTCAAATTAATTTTATGTTCTTACATATTCACGGCTCTTTTCATTTCTGATTAACAGGTAAAGTTTTGGGCTATCAAAGTTGCTGATAGACGATTATATAAAAAAATCAGATGCCAATAGAAGGTAGTTTTGGCTTGTTAGTTCGTTCTTCTTTTGTATGTTTGTTGCTTTCTCTATTGAGAGTGATTAGAAGAGTGTGAATATTTTGCTCTATTTGCCCCCCCCCCCCCCGCGCGCATGTATTTGCATTTGCTGTGCCTAACGCATTGACCGGCTATCAGCGTCTCAAGTGTTGTAGTAGCTGGTGTTGTAAGTTGATTGGGATTCAAATAAATCATATGCAAGTTCACAGGAGCTGTAATTTAATTAGAATTGTAATTTGTGTTGTATATAATGATGTTCTTTGAGATGCTGGTCGAGGGACGTGAGGTTATTTGATTTTCTAAGTGCAATAGTGCCAATGGCTTCTTAATGAATGCATTTTATGGATCTGCCAAATATGTTCGTCTTCTTACCTTGCAATGTTAAATTATCTTAACGCTCAGATGTAGGAATTCCAGTGGCTTCTGGACAAGTTAGCAACATTTGAATGTACAGGTTTCCAGAAGAGGGCATCAAGCCTGCACGTGTTGAAATCTCTTATCATTTTGGCAATAGCGACTAGGTGCGGATAATTTTCTGACACAACTACGTACTAATTTAATTTAACTTTGTTGTTTTACTGCCACGGTAGTGATACTGTGTTCAATTTGTCTATAACTTTTTCTCCTTTTACTTTGTATTATGATCACAAACCTTTATTTCAGTCAATGATGTAGGTTCTCATTTAGGTTGTGTGTTAAAGGCCATTGGGGCCTTTGCACTAAATGCTTCATACCCTGAGATTTCAAATAGGCCTTTTTGGTAGGAGTCTCTCTTTTTATTACATATTTGACCTTCATATCATCAACCTAAATCGAAACCCTTCCCACGAATCTATAGTAGCTGCATATTTGGCCTTAAAACTACATTATGATGCCATGGATTAGAAAAATTGCATGTGTTATTTTCATGCTTTTGTAGGTTATTATGATTATGGTACTTGATTTCTTTAGCTATGATGCCAAAATACTCGGTAAGAGGAACACATTGGCTATTATTTTTGGGTTCATGTTTTGGGCCTGTGGTGAGTTTGCTCACTACACAGGTATAGTGAGCAATCACGGCCGTGGGTTTGGCAATCAACGGTTCGGTTGGGAGTAAATTTATTTAATCCAGACCAAATTATGTGTAGGATAATTTCATTTAATTTGGACCGTTAATTGTCGAACCTACGACCGTGATTGTTCACTACATGGGTGTAGTGAGCTTGCTCACTTCAGGCACCCCCAATCCCTTGTTTTGTAGATTGCATACTTTCTGATGGTGTTGCAATGTGACATTACTGTCCTTGACAAGGTTGTCCTACGATTTTTTGATTGATGCTTTCATTCAACTCCAAGTGCTCAGCTACGGTATTGTTTTCTACTGGTCTGCTGGAATTCCTGAGGCAACTGTGCTGTTTTCTAATGGTGTCCTGCTGAATATGCTTGTGTAGGATGTTGGTTCTGTTCCCTATGCTATACAAGATACTTGTGTAGGACACTCCCTCATCACGTTGGTCCCTCGGCGTATAAATAGTATGTTTAAAGAAATGTGGTGTTCGATTATGTGTATTTTGTTTCTTTATAAGTTAGACGATGTGTGCACTTACGGTGCATGAATGTATGGAATTATGTTCTCTTCAAAATCTATGGTTTAGGTAATTAGTTTTGATGTAATTTGGGAGTAGTATATTGTGTTTAAAGCCTACGAAATAGACGAATCTTTTTGAGTTCAATTATGATAATGCTGAACTTAATATCTAATGTGTTTCAATTTCAAAGTGGTTTTTTTCGTTTCCAAGTTTAGTAATACTACCCATGTTTCTGTTTGGCCTTGATATAGAATCCTCATACTATGAGCTTTGAGTGCTTGGTATTAGGCAAAACATTTTGCAAAGACGGGGGAGGCCTACACTCATAAAGTTATGTTAGAGCTTTGATGGACGTTAGTAAGCTGAACTTTGGCCTGATAACAAAGTTTACAGACTTTTGTGATCTATTTTACGGTATTTTGTTGCGCGCTCTTTCTTTGTGGCCACACAAGAAGGTACAGCTGCTAGCTTTTTCAGGATTGAATAAATCTCTTAGCTAAGGTTATCGGTATCACTAAAATGCCACTAAAGAAAGCATGTACAGAAGTTGAACTCGTGGTAAACTACTAACCTTGCTTATCTCCCACTAATACTCTTACATAGATAGCCAACGGGTGTGACCATACGTCCATGGCACCAGTGTTTTAAATGGCGAGCGCCATTGCGCTATAGCGCATGGCGATGGCGTGGCGACTGGTTTGCGCCATGGGGAGTCATGGCAAGGCAAAGAACACAATAGCGCAAGTATGGCGCTATGGCGCACGCCACAAGTCATGGCACTGTGGCGCCATAGCGCGCGCCATAGTGTGTTTTAGCATTTTTTTGATCAAATCAATCTCAGCTGTTGATTTATGATGCACACAAGTAGTCAATGTACTGGAATATTTCCTTAACTCTTAACCCTACACATCAGAAGAGATTTCTATCGTATCTCAACAGCAGCAGCCATTCAAGCTTCTTCTCTTGCGATAAACAACAGCAGCAGCAGCAGCCATCGATCTGAAAATGCAAACTCCTCTCTGCGATCAACGACAGTAGCAGCAGCAGCCATCGATCTCTCTCTGTCTAGGCATCTATCTCTCTCTCTCTAATCTTCTTCTTCTTCTTCTCTCTCTCTGCTTCTTCTTCTCCTTCTTCTCTCTTCTTCTTGTTCTTCTCTTCTTCTTCTTCTTCTTCTTGTCTCTGTTTTTTTATCTTCTTCTTCTTCTTCTCTCTGTTTTCTTCTACTTCTCGTCTCTGTTTTTTTTATCTTCTTCTTCTTCTTCTTCTCTCTCTGTTTTCTTCTTCTTCTTCTTCTTCTTCTTCTTCTTGTCTCTGTTTTTTCTTAAAATCTTTAAGAGTTAGAAATCTGGGCTTTTGAGGAGTCTGCCCTGCCTCTAATTTTGATCACATCATCAAACGAAAACTGATTCTATACATTTTCTTTTTAATCTATTTTCGATCAACTCATCAACAACACTACAAATCAAGAGGATGAGGGAGAAGAAGAAGACGTGGAAGGATACAAATCAAGTGATGATGAAGAAAATGAAGTTGTTGGTCTTGATGACTGATGAGGATGATTGATGGGCATGCCTACATGAATCAAAATTAGACTACCGTATCCTTAATTTTGTTGTCCCAAAGCTAAACGTCTATATGTTAGCTTTTTATGGATTTTATGTTTTGCTTAGCATGTGGTGGTGGTTTAAACATTGAAATGTTTATGTTTTATGGCATTTGAATGTTTTAAAAGCGTTTGCTTGCGTTGAAAGTTATGCCTATATTAGAATTCTACTCGTTATAATAAAGTGCGCCACAAGTTGCCATGGCGCGCGCCGCGCCGTGCGCCGTGCGCTATTGCTCCAAGGGACCATTGCGCCTTGGTGCGCCGTGAGCCATTTAAAACACTGCATGGCACGTAGTAGGATGATGGTATATTCAGGATAGTAGGATGATGGTGTTTTTGACTGGTTAACACTAAGAGGGTCACTGGATGCAAATTCAAAGTGTGTACCTGAGCAAGTGCGTGGTTTCAACTTGCCTCAATACCACACAGTGAAGAGAAACACATATCTACTGAGCTGCAAAGTACTCCGTTGTATTTTAGATGGATGCATACTGTAATCTTGATAGTTTTTCTTTTTTTGTGTGTGGTCCTTTAATTGTTGAAAAGTTTGCATCTTTTCCAGACTCTATTGTATTTCTACATGAGTGATTATCCCTGAACTATTCTCTGTTATATTTTCTTTTGTTCCCTTTGTATCCATCATATTGAAATGGAACTGAAGTGGTCCTATATTTAGCCATTCTTTTGTGGATTATTGTTTTTGTATAATTTAACTTTTGCTAAATACTTCGTCTCTTTTTTCTCTTGCAGGTTTGGGCTGTTCTGAAACCTGGATTCTTGGCCCTGCTAAAAGAACCCTTGAATGCCAACCCTTCGGATATTATAGTTTTTGATGTACTGCTAGCCTCAGATGGAAATGGAGAAGGCCGAGTGTCATTAGCAACAGGTGAAGGATTATAACCCCATTCCTTTAAAGTACGACATCCTTCTTCTTTGTGTGTTTGCGTGTGCGCCTGCATACATGCAGGTATTTGCTTCATTCACATGATTTTTTAATTTGGCCAATCGGTTTTGCATCTTTATGCATAAGTTAGCTATCATCTGCTCGATCTAAAGGGATAATTATTATAGCATATAGATGCTAGAAACTTTACACATTTACACATGCACTTCTGGCACAGGTAGTTTGATATTTCAGTGATTGTTCCCAAAACTTGTGTATACGGAACCTTCTACTTACCGAGCTCGAGTGTAATCAACCATGTGATTGAGGTTTTTCGTAGATTCAAGTTGCTGCAAATAACAATCTTGAATTAGCATTGGAATGTAGCAGACTTACATTCCTGTAATTATGTTGGTTATAGTCAGATTGGACTGGGCTCTGAACTTAAACATTTCAACTTGCAACCACTTAGACTTCCAATTCTGGATAAAATGAGGGCTTTCTTTCTTAAGTGAGTTTAAACTTTAAAGATTTCAGAACAATATCAGCTAGATCTCCTCTTATTGTATCCTGGGAGTTTTAGAAATTGGGACGCTTAAAGGAAGAGAACAAAGATCTTTGCTACAGTTCCAATACCTTCCTTGCTCATTCAGAAACTGGTGACCAGTATTGGCGGCTGAAAATTTGTTACCAGTGCTTTAATTTTTGCTCTCATTTTCCTGCCATTTGTGATCTTACATTTGATAGTCAATTACATACTCCCTCTCCCTCTGTCCCATATTTTCCTTCCTGTGATTTCCAACTTTTCAAGGGAACCCGAAATTGGTGAGTTCTTGTAAGAACTCTGATCCTTTATATATGTACCTTCCAATGGGGCCTAACCTATTGATTTTTTAGTAGAGTGCAACAATTTTTTTCCTGCCTAATGCCATGGACTATTCATGGGAATCATGGCTGATAGTTTAGATGTGTTTTTTTTTTTTTTTTTTTTTTTTTTTTTTTTTTGCGTGTTTTGGATTTTATGTTGGTGGGGGGTGTGGTGTTGTATGAAGAACTTCCGGGGACCCTTTGTGTTGCTTTACGTATTGATATCTTAAGATTTATACCTGATACCTATTCTTGGAGGCAACTTGCAGCGGATTTCGCGAGATGATGTGTTTTGTTCTGTGGTTTTGGGTGTGTGTTCTTAAAATGTTGCAACAGCTTCCCAAGTGTTATTCTTTATGTTAAGGCAGCTAATTATTGACGTGGCATTGTATATATGGGGTTGTTTGCAAGTTGAGATTCTGTTTGCAGGCCTTGAATGCATTACTCAGCCCTACATTCATAAATTTGTGCTGTGTTAGTAGTGGAAGAACCATCACCACTAACTCTAGCGCTAGACACACTGGCTAAAAAAGCCCAATTACATAGAAAGCTATGGGACAAGTTCATCCGCTTAAAAGCTAAAGTTAGCAAACGCAGAAGAAATCTCAGGCATGGAGGAAAGCTCGGACCACGACATCGTTGACAAAAGAAAAAAGGGGCTAGCGGAGTGAAAGTGGAGTGAAACTCTTTGAATGCAATTAATTTTTTATATGAAATTGCTACCAATGTTGTGTCAGCAATCTTTTGGATTTGTTATTGCTACCATTGTTCAGCAAACATGATTTTGATCTGTAATTACTACCACTGTCTCGCTCTATGTAAAAATTCCAAGCAACGGGTTAAACCAACCGTGCATAGCACGGGAGTAATCACCTAGTATATATATATATATATATATATATATATATATATATATATATATATATATATATATATAGGAACCCCTTCCTATCCAAACCCTTATTTACGGACCTAACGTCCGGACCTCCACCTTCCCAATTTTTTTTTGAAAATCCGAACCGTTAGATGTGTTTAAAACGTGATTTTAAGGTCCAACGCGAAGATTTGGCAAAAAAAAATACCCGGAAGGGCTTGATCGGGGCAGTTTTTCACAAAAACGCTAATATAGCTTTTTTGTGAAAAACTGACCCGATCAAGCCCTTCCGGGTATTTTTTTTTGCCAAATCTTCGCGTTGGACCTTAAAATCACGTTTTAAACACATCTAACGGTTCGGATTTTCAAAAAAAAATTGGGAAGGTGGAGGTCCGGAATATATATATATATATATATATATATATATATATATATATATATATATATATATATATATATACAAAAAACTTCCAATCCAAACTCCCGGATTTTAAAACGTCCGGACCTCCACCTTCCCAATTTTTTTTGAAAATCCGAACCGTTAGATGTGTTTAAAACGTGATTTTAAGGTCCAACGCGAAGATTTGGCAAAAAAAAATACCCGGAAGGGCTTGATCGGGGCAGTTTTTCACAAAAACGCTATATTAGCGTTTTTGTGAAAAACTGCCCCGATCAAGCCCTTCCGGGTATTTTTTTTTGCCAAATCTTCGCGTTGGACCTTAAAATCACGTTTTAAACACATCTAACGGTTCGGATTTTCAAAAAAAAATTGGGAAGGTGGAGGTCCGGACGTTAGGTCCGTAAATAAGGGTTTGGATAGGAAGGGGTTCCTATATATATATATATATATATATATATATATATATATATATATATATATATATATATATATATATATATATATATATATATATATATTTGTGTGCGCGTGCGCGCGCGCGGGTGTGTATACTAATATATTTGTAAGATGATTAAATTTATTATTTTCTCAAATAATTTTAATGTGATTTAGTGAATAGTGTATCTCCAATTAAAACTCGGGGTAAACTGTAATGTTGCCATTTCAATTTGTTTTAGAGTTTTAATTGTGATGCCACACTAGATGATGACAGTTTTAATGGTTGTTGTGAACTTACTTAATGGCCACTGAAGCAACTAGTTGAATGTATGCTTATTTAAGTGTTTTGGACTAGGTGATCAGTATTCAGTAGATGAGTTGATATATGCTTTTTTTATTTTATTTATTCCAGGTAGGTTGTTCAATTTGAGTTTCGAATGAGTTGGATGGATTTATTTTTAGAATAACTTGAAAATTCGCGGATAAATCCGTGTCCGATCTGTGACTCGCAGATCGAATTGAAACTGATCTGTGGGATTTTTGGATTGGACACGGATTTTATTTTCAAAAATCAGTGACTTGCGGATTAAAATTGAATTCATGTCAATCCGATCTAGATCGTGCTCACCCCTAATATTATTGAAAATGAGCTGATCCCGATATTCATGGAGAATGGTAGATTTGCGTCACACCATGAGCTGACTTAGAAGTCCACAAATGACAGGTCAGCACCTTTGGTACTCCATTTTCATTTACTCGTCTCGTCTCTATTTGGGTTGGGACTGGTAAGCACAATAAATTGTCTTAAATAAGGTTTTAATAACCACACCATCTGATTTGTACGATGACAGGCCAGTGCCTTTGGTACTCCATTTTCATTTACTCCTCTCGTCTCGTCTGTGTTTGGGCTGGGCTGGTAAGCACAATAAATTGTCTTAAATAAGGTTTTAACAATCACACCATCTGATTTGATTTGTACGATGACTCCATTTAAGTGGTCGAAAAATGGAAGAAACAAAAAATAGTACTCATTAGATTATGGTTACGTAAGGTTTAGGATTCTGAACTACTATTATAATTTTGAGAGTTTCACGATAGATATAAGTTTCACGTAATTGAGGGGGTGTTCTACTAACAAAAAATTATTATTTTTAAATCGAGACAAATCATTCTTTCACATTACATCACATAAAAAATTATGAAAAGCCAATTTATTCAAAAAACTAACTTAATGGGACACCCCTGAGTAGTCGCTACAATGTCCAAAAAAGGGACCTACCAAAATGTCCAAAAAAAGGGCCCTTGTTAAGTATTATAGTGTCACATTGCTTGGGGATGGAATGGGTAATCACTTAATATATATTGGGGCCTCTCTATTCCTAGCCAATTGGTGTTGAGTTGGGTACTTCAACATGGTATCAGAGATAGATTTTCGGGACGCTTTTCCCTTTTGTTTGTGCCATAGTTGCAGGGGCAGCCCCATGTTGGGGGGGGGGGGGGGGGAGTTGATCTTCCTGAGCCGGAAATTCTCCCTGTGATATGCATATTTTTTTGGTTATTTTGTCCCACAGGAGTATATGTTGTTGTCTTTACCTTGTGATCCTTGCCCCACAAGAAATATTGTAGATTTTTGATCTCCTTTATGATAAATCTTGCGTCCGCCCCTGCATAGTTGCACTTCCTTTTTGTGATATGTATGTTCAGGATCCTTTGTTGACCTCCATGTGCAAGTCAAGGGTCCCATGTGTGGGAGAGTGTTGAAATTTGTCCCACATCGATTAAATATCATGTAAAAAATTAGTATATGAGCTTGGACGGTCTCTCCACTCATCGGTGAATTATTTTATTGTATTTTGTATTTTTTTGTCTTCCATTTTTCGACCACTTAAATGGAGTCATCGTACGAATCAGATGGTGTGGTTGTTAAAACCTTATTTAAGTGTAAGGTCATGGTTGTGGACTTCGAGCTCATGGTGTGACGCAAATCTGCCATTCTCCATGAATATTGGGACCAACTCATCTCCATACCTCATCCCTCCATAACCCTGAATGATCTATTTTCGTCTATATATTAGACCCAAAAAAATGATCCAAACCATTCACCACGTAGAACATGAGAACAACTTTTAGTCTTCAAAACATCAGATGATTGATTGCATAAATATAGACATGTGCAACCTTACCATTTAACCATTTACAAAACAAACTTGTTCACATATCTATCCATATCTGATCATACAGATATTTGTAGAGTTATAAGTATTTGCGTGTTCTATGAGGTGAATGGTTCATAATTTCATGCCCAAGATGTGGGGAAAAAAATTAAGAGTATGAAATGGGTCCAGGCGAAAACAAGAAATAGGCGATGCACCATCCTTGGTGCTACGTACATTGACCTTTACTTGATAGATTCATCTAATTGAACCCACACTCAAAAGAGGACCAAAAGCTCGGGCTCGACGAAACATAAAGTATCATAGAAAACTTACGGAGAGGAGTTGATCCCATGAATATCCTATAACCAGTCTATGGGTATAGATTATTTGCCTCAACGGGCAAGGGCAAACCTAAGGGGATGCAGGGCCCCTACACAGCCCCAAATATTTTCGCTATATATACTAGCTTTTTAGGTTAATTTGAAAAAATTATATAGGATCAGCTCTTGCAAAGTTGCAAGTCTCTTGAATTAAAAAAATAAATGAGTTAATTTTGCTTTTATCGCCTAAACTATTCACTTTTGACTGTTTCGCCCCAAAACTGTGAAAACCACATTTTACTGGTGAAATGTTCACATGGAATGTGTCAATTACAATGTCAACCGATGGGTGTTGCTCTTCAATCATGGCCTCTCCAAAATGATTTTCTCTACATGCTGATAGAGTGCTGTAATCTGGGTTCTAACGCTTGGTAGGCTTTGATTCAACTGCATCATCTCTGTGCAACCCAGGAGCTTTCTTTAATCTCAGGAGGTGTATTTTGGATGTAATCTTTCAATTCGGTTACGTTTCAAGAAGTTGTTTGGTTTGGCTGATTGTCTCCTTGCCAACCATGCCTTTCTTTAGGGTTTGTGGCAAATGATTGTATATATTTTCTTTGGAGTAATGAAATCCCGTTTTTGCTGTGCAAAAAAAATTACAATGTCAACCGGAAGAGGAGATGATCACTTTAAGGATTTCATCATTTATCTCTTTGCAAAATACACTCTCTGAGACCCCTCAGCCAGCAGGGGTTCGAGTTGGACCCTAATTTCGTCCGATGGCTAAGTCATTTTTCAAATAAGACCGACTTGTTCGACTTGTTCGATCCCCCTCTTCGGTTCTTGCTTCCTCCACATATAGAACAGAAGGAAAATAGATACAATCATTTGAACCTGTGTCAAATGATTCCAGAGAGTGGATGCATATATGTATGCGAGAAGGTTAATTAATTTTATTGGAATGGGGAGGAAGAGTTGTCAATCATTTGAACCAGTATTTTTCCACAACTATACTTAAGATTCCATAAAGTGCTATATATATATATATATATATATATATATATATATATATATATATATATATATATATATACACGGGGATTTTCCTATCCGGACTCCCGGATTGAAGGAAAATCCCATTTTTTTTGTTTTGCAAATTGTTTTTGGAAAATCCGAGCCGTCCAATGTGTTCAAAAGGTGTTTTCCAGGGTCACAAGAGAAATCTTCAAAAAAAAATACCGGGAAGGGCTTGATTCAAGCAGCTTTTCACAAAAACTGTACATTTACAGTTTTGCGAAAAACTTCTTGGATCAAGCCCTTCCCGGTATTTTTTTTTGGAGATTTCCCGCCTGGACCCTTTAAAACACCTTCTGAACACATTGGACGGCTTGAATCGTCAAAAAACATGCTCGGATCATGGAGGTCCCGAAGTCCGGAGTCCGGAGGAGAAGCTTAACCTATATATATATATTCTAGTCCGGGATCTGGGACTCCAGACCTCCATGATCCGATCATTTTTTTGACGATCCGAGCTGTCCAATGTTTTCAGAAGGTGTTTTCAAGGGTCCACGCCAGAAATTTTCAAAAAAAAATACCGAGAAGGGCTTGATCCAAGCAGTTTTCACAAAACTGTAGAATCGGATTTTCCAAAAACAATTTGCAAAACAAAAAAATTATGGTTTTTCTCTAACAAAAAACAGTTTTGAAGATTTTCTCTATATATAATCCAATTAGCTTAGAGTTTAAGTTAAGCCCCGTTTTGCTAAAAAAAAAATAGTTTTGTTTTAATTAAAAAACTATCTCATTCCCCTAACAAAAAACCACTTAGTTTTTTTGCAAAACTAAAAACCAAAAAACTAGTTAGTGGAACAAGTTAGTTTTTTGCAAAACTAAACATACAAAAAACTAGTTTAATGGAACAAGTTAGTTTTTTTTGTAAAACTAAAAACCAAAAAACTAATTAGTGGAACAAGTTAGTTTTTTTTGCAAAACTAAAACATCCAAAAAAATCAAAAAAAGAAAAACCAAAAAAACCAAGTTAGTGGAACACATGTTGCTGATTCTGTGGGCTATTTTGTTCATTGTGAAGCTAACATGTACACCTCATCAAAAATTGGATCCAATGGCGTCAACGCGCAACAATTCCTTAAACTGATTGATACGACACTATTTAGGGTAATACCCTCTTTAGTTCCTGTAATTGTTTGAGCACTTAATAAAATTTTGATTTACCAAAAAAAAAAAAAAAAGCCCAAAGACACTACCTAATGTGAGTTTAAAATGGCAATGTATGCAAATACCTTGAAATTCCATGGAATGGTTTAGGCTTAATAGGCTGAATAAGATGGAAATGGATGAAAGAGAGTAGGAACAAAGGGGATGACAGACGACGGAAGGAAACGCTGGCGGTGGGATGGCTAGATAACCAATCCATGCCAAATCGTAGGATTCACGGTCTGTCTATCCCCCTTAAATCGGAAACGAGTCCTTTCAGGGGTAAAAGCCGTTACTATTTTCTGACGACAATCTATGACTGCTCGATGCCTAGATAACCAATCCATGCCAAATATCAAATCAAAATCCTTCATCTCAATCACACGCAAATCACAGGTCAACCGAACATTAGACACTTCTATCTCGCACTCCCGACAGACTAGTTTGACTGGGATCCTATCCCCTAGTGGTGATGCTATTGTCATACCGGTTCTTAGGGGTTCAGTTTCTAGTTCCAACGTAGATACACACACCGAAGAAATAAACGAATGCGATGCTCCAGAGTCAAATAAAGCTTGTACGCAGGTACTGAATAGCAGCAACGTACCTTGGATCACAGTCGGGTCCTATTCCTGATCCTCGGCCTGTAAGGCAAAAATGCGACCTCCCGCACTTGGCTGCGCTTTGTCAAGCTGCTTCCCATTTCACTGATTCAGGGGCGCTGGCCTTGCTATCTGCTGCGGCTACTGGTTCCCAAAGCTCATTAGTCCGTCCTTCCTAGGGTGTGGGCAGTTGCGGCTGATATGTCCGTAACCGGAACAGTTGTAACAACGCACTAACTGACTCTCACGTCCCATACTTGACGGTCCTTGTCGGTTGTCGTTCCTCTTCCAGTTCTGGTTGTGGGAATGGTTGGGGTTAGGCCTAGTTGGATAGGGTCCACGGTTATTGCTGGAATTATTGGTTCTGATTGGTCCAAATCGGTCCTCCACTTCCTCCTACTGGTCTCTTACTGCGGAAATCTTGTTCCTCTCGCTCTAATCTCAGCGCACAATTTACCACTTCTGCATAAGTGGAGAGTCCGAGTCCCACAACAGTTCTGCAGGTAGAGCCAAGTCCCCATTCAAACTTCCTTGTTTTTGCTTCCTCAGTGGGAATTAAAGCAGGAGCATAACGGGACAACTCTTCGAACTTTGCTGCGTATTGAGACACAGTCATAGAACCTTGACGCAATTCCTGAATTCTAGATTCTTGGCCTGTCTGACCGGAGCAGGAAAATACTTATCAAGAAACAGATTCTCGAACTCCGCAAATGTCATAGTGTTGACATTGTGGGTACTCTCAATCAATTCCCACCAGTATCTAGCTTCTCCTTGTAGCTGATAAGCTGCAAGTGCTATACAATGTCCATCTTCCTCAATTCCCAAGGTACTCAGAATAACCTTGATGTTTTTGAGCCAAGCTTCGGCTACAATCGGATCAGGTTCTCCGCGAAAAGCAGGGGGTCGGCGTTTACAGAACTCGTTTATGGCTTGCGTGCGATTCATAGGGGCAGGCAGGTGGTTAGTGTTGGCAACGGGTGGGGGTCGGTTAGCGTTAAGTGCAACAATAAATGCTTGCATCAGTTGCGCAACATCAGCTCCGTTGGTTCCATTAGAAGAAGAGTCGTCTCCGTTTCTACGTCCATTCCGTGTGTTTGCCATCTAAGTGCTAGAATTTGTTTGGGGAATAAGTCTAATGAGTAAATGATTTAGTTATTTAGAAACTGAAATTCGATATTTTATAGATAAGCCATGCATACAATATAATATCCGTGGCATGATGTCGATATAGTGGTCAAAACGTACATCAACCGAGTACTACACCCATTACAACAGGTTACATCAAAATACTTGTCCTACTACATGCGATAATATCAGCTCATACTATGCTGACTAAGGCTGTCTACTGAATATGAAAATGGGCCTTAAGAGCCTCTCCATGAGCTCACTCGGCCATGGTCAACTTAATCTAGTGGCGCTGTAGGATCTGCTCAAAGACCTGGTCTGGGGTAAGCGGGGGCTCCTCCACTAGTGGCTCTAGCACTGGAATCTCGAAACAGTACGGTTTAACATTGAATGGTGCTAAATTTGCCATGGCTAGATCGAACTGATATGTCGGCTCTATCGGTGCAGGCAGAGGTGGTAGCTGCTCCATCACAGGGATCTCATACAGGTTGCATCCTAAGTCTTGGTCATACACAAGTCTGGGCTGGTACATCACCATTGGTGGTGTAGCTGGCATGGTGATGGTCGGTACTGGGACGGCGTAGGGTCCACTGGTGCACTGTCTAGCAAGGTCATAAGCTGAGTGCAGGACAGACTGGTAGTATACTCCTCTCTAGGCAGGGTAACAAAAGCCATAACCTACAAGATAGGAATTATCTATTAGACTTAAAGTATATAGACATAAATAGATCAGCAGAAACTCTAAGTACAATGCCACGAAACTGTGGATACTGAAACTGAAAGTGCTACTTATTATTACAATCCGACAAGTCTATTGACTTGCTACAAAATGGGGTCTAAGATCAGCCCTCATAACATAGTTTCCAAAAGTACAACTACAAATCAGCGTAGTCTCCAAATACATAGATAGCAAATAGTTAGCCTAACTACTGTTAGGTCCTAGCTAACATCTCCATCAGAGTACACCCGTCTACAGAAACATCCCCGGGTAATGAGCTCTCATGGTGCTCTCCCTTTCCACAGTCACCTCCGTCAGTCCAAAACACCTCCATGTGATCCTCAGCCTCGGGTTCTGATAGTGACGTCCCGTTGGATCAAGGTAAGGTTCCTTGTGTACGGGCACCGCAGTGTAGGTCTCAATATCTCCGAAATCCAAAAGGTTAGAGATGATACGGTGTTCATTGGCAGGTCGGGTACAAAATACTCGGGTAAACAGTACCTTGTTGGAGTAGACATGGGCATAGCCCTGAGGTACATCTAGGGTATAGTGGTGGTCCACACATGGCTGAACAATGCGGATTGGACCCATGAAGTACTGCTGGGTCTGTGGTTTCAGAGGGCAGGGGTAAATCGGGAAAACCTCAATGTAGCAGTATGTGCCAGGCTGAAGGCTAGTCATGTGGTTGTGCCAAGAGGAAAAATGTGGCAACGAAATTCCCAATGGGTAAGGGATGGGGTCTTCCACTTCGCTCTCGGGTTCAAATTCCTGGGGTTCTTGGTTCTCTTCCTGGGCAGCCTCCATTTCTATGGCCTCATAGTCAACCAGCCAATCATTAAAGTCAAAACCAGGTGGGGGTCCATCTTCTTCCTCATAAAGATCCTCTTCATCCTCATCACTCTCATCATCCTCAAACTCCGAGTGAGATATATACCCTCCCTCATCTTCTGGTTCCACCGGGTCACTTTCTTCAGAGTCACTAAGGGTAGTGGGCGAAAATGTACCATGCTCACGGAGATAAGTTGTCATAAGCGGATAGTGGGTCATATAGTCAAAGTTTGGATCAAGGTCTCCTAGTGGCATGCTAAACCTCCTCTTGAACTCTCTGATCTCTGCTAGTAACTCGGGGCTCAAAGGGGCCATCTACAAGAATAAACATCTAATCAGTGCTAACACATAGACCCAACATACACTAAGGAAAACAGATCTCATTGGTTCTATCTCTTGTTTTCTTTAGTCTTTTATTACTAACTTAGTGTCTACCCATTTACCAAAGGCCGGGGGTTGAACCTAAGGCTCTGATACCAAGCTGTAACGCCCCCAAAATTTGGGCACGTTAATCATTATTACAAACCATAATAAAGTTTAATCCCAAACTTTAATACAAATTACAATATCCTCAAATACTAAATAAATAATAACCGGGGTGGTTCTAGGTCGTCGTCTATCCCTGCGCCAGGTCATTCCCCACTCCGGCAGCATTTCCTGCTCCATAGGACTGGTCTCCACCGTATTGTTCCTGTCCATCTAGATAATCTGACATAATACGTCCGAGTCGCATAGGCAACATCATGGTATTATGCCAGGGTTACACGAGTGCAACACCGTGAGCAAAGCCCAGTAGTTCACTATGCTAAACTTCTAAGTAGCAATTCTAGAACAATAAATTCATAAACAATATATAATACTTATGAACAGTAAACCATGCAATACATCATGCGTGTCTATGCAGATCAGAGTAAACATGCGCAGAAAACAGTATTTCATTTCAGTATCTCAAACTGTGCCACGTGTCACTTTTCTCAATCAGTTCTTATTTCGTTTCTCAAAAACATATCTCATTTATCATTAGTTTTCCCAAGAATCAGTTTTTCTCATATCAGTGCCTCTTTCAGCATTCTTCTTCAAATTTCATATATCTCCCACCACTCGAAAGTTATTGGTCCGTTTAAGCCTCCTCTCAGCTGACGGTACCAACCTTTCCGCTCGAGGTCCCGGTTATCGTGCATCACCGAACTTAACAGCCTGTTTGCACGGTCCATCCACCTCGCGACTCACACGACACAGTCCCGGCCGCTTTGCATCACCAAACTTAACAGCCTGTTTGCAAAGTCCGTTCACCGTGTGTTGTGCACGCTTAGCCCAAACATCCAAGTTCTCTCCGCGAACCGGAAGTGGCGCTCTCGCTGCACTACCGCATCAAAACCGTTCCTCCAAGTTCTCTCCGCGAACTTGAGGTGGCATCCAAATCTCATCTTATCTCATTTCATTTCATTTCCCAAAAAAGATTTCATTTCTCATTCAAAACTCATTTTTATTCTCATCAACAGTTTTTCAATTAATGAAAACCCGTGTCGTAACGTTTCCTGTACGTGCTCAATATCTCATGCTCAAATCATGCCCATGCAATATTCCATAATCTTTCTTTCAAAATAATCATATTTCCCAATATCATTACCCACATAAATTCATACCTTTTTATACACCAACTTTCTACAAAAAATGATATTTCCCACTAGAAATCTTCTCACATAAAATCATGCAATTAATATTTCTTCAGAAATCATTTCACATAAAATCATGCACTTTAATGCACTAACTCTTCCAAAAATGCACCCAGTAATTCTTTCTTGCCTGTTTATGGTTTCCTCTCTCTCTCTCTCTCTCTCTCTCTCTCTCTCTCGCTGATTCTTTTGTTAAGTTACTGGGTGAACTTTGTGTTAATAATTATTCCATTTTGTTCCAAAAAAAAGAAGGATAAATGAGTAGGCCAAAAAAATCATTCAGTGTGTGGAATCGGCGACGACAACTAGCGGCTGTTCAAGCTCTTGGCTATGTGGTATATTGGTATTTGGTTCGAAAGTACCGGCAAAAATATCATTGTCATCGCCTCATACTAGGGATGAACAAAGAAAAAGTTCGAGATTACTTGATGGATAACCTTAAATTTAAGATTAATCGTGATATTATTCGTATGGGGCTGCGTGCATTTCATGATTTGTGTGATCTTCTTCAACGATATGGTGGGCTGGGACCTACAAGATATGCGACTGTTGAGGAACAAGTTGCAAAGGGACTTTACTTGTTGTCACATAGTGCAACTAATAGCGAAGTTTCTTTTTTCTTCTGGCGCTCTGGTGAAACAACAAGCCGTCATTTTCATAGATTCTTAAGAGCTATGATATCAATGGAAGAACACTTTCTTAAGCAACTTGAGGGTTCACGAGTTCCATTGGAAATATCAACTAGTAACCGGTTCTACCCATATTTTAAGGTAAATATTTTGCATTTACATTAAATTTTCAATGTACATTCCCTATAAACTTTTACTAAAGATTAAGTTTTTGATATTCATATTAGGATTGTGTTGGGGCACTTGATGGAACACATGTTGCTGTCAAAGTCTCTAGCGTGGATGCACCTAGATATCGTGGTAGAAAAGGTTACCCAACAGTAAATGTTCTGGCTGCTTGTACATTCGACTTGAGGTTCACCTATGTCCTCCCTGGATGGGAGGGGACTGCATCCGATTCGAGGATAATTAAAAATGCACTCACGAGAGAGGATAAACTCAAAATTCCTAACGGTAAAAAATCATTCTTACATGAATTTCATTTTTTCCAAACCTTATATTATAAAATTGTAGTCATGCACTTCATTTTTTTTAATGGGTAAATACTATCTTGTTGATGCTGGATACATTTTAAGGAGCGGGCTTATTACTCCTTATAGAGGTGTGCGTTATCATTTGAAAGAGTATTCCAACCATCCACCACAAAATGCTTGTGAATTGTTTAACCTTCGACATGCTTCTTTACGCAACGCAATCGAGAGAACTTTTGGTGTGGTAAAGAAGCGGTTTCCTATTATAGGAAACACTCAACCTAACTACTTCGTTGACACACAATCAAATATCATTCTAGCTGCTTGCATTATACATAACTTTTTGATGGGTGTGGATCCGGATGAAGAACTCATCACTGAAGTAGATCGAGAACTTGAAAGGCGACTTATACCGAGAAATGAGGAGCAAGCACCAATAGATAATAGTGAAGACGCAAAACGAGGAGAAATGATAAGGAATATGATTGCAGCCACCATGTGGTCTGACTATGTATCCAAAGGAGCAACATAATTAAGCACTTGCATTTTCTATTGCATGCCACAGATTTTTGGGCTGATTGTATTTCCGTATTGCAAGTCTTAATTTTTGTTTGGAGAACTTTGCTACCATGTACCAGCTTTTATTTGTCACTGCTAATATATTTCTTTAAATTAACCCTTGTTTCTTCGCTTGTACTTGTGGCAATATTTGTAGAGTTTCAATGGGTAAGAAAAAACTAATCAATGAAGATGGTAAGAAGGCTGAGAGGTTTATGTGGACACCCCAAATGGATGATGCATTGATTGATGCACTATACAACCAACATGTAGAAGGAAATAGGGTCAATCAAACATTTACAACACTTGCTTATGATAACGTTATAAAGGAATTACGGGAGGCATTCAACATGGATCTTGACTAGACCAAAATTAGGAATAGGCTAAAAACTATCAAGGAGCACTTTGGTGAGTGCTACGATTTATTTAAGAATAGGACAAGTGGATTTGCTTGGTGCCCGATAACAAGGACGTTCAGTGCTGAGCCTGAAGTTTGGAAAGAATTGATAGCGGTATGTGTTTTAATCAATTAAACTCTCTTTAACTAATCACTTAATGTATATTTACTACTTCATTTATGCAATCTCTCATCTTTTCTATATGTCTTTTTTATAGGTGCAACCAAGTGCTGAAAAATGGATGACTACACCCATTAGCAATTATGATAAGTTGGCTGAAATCTTTGGAAAAGATAGGGCTACTGGTGGAGAAGGTGCAGCAACTGCCAAAGAGAAACTCCGTCGCAATTGATGTTCCTACCGACACAATTGAAGGCGTTGATCACATGGTGTCTCAGAATGAAGCGACACTGGAGAGCTTCATTAATCTTGACGAGCTTGACACGCCATCTCCTCAGAATGAAAAGAAAAAGAGAAGAAGGTTGCCACGTGGAGAAGGTGCGGAAGTTGAGGAAATAAAGGCAGCAATGCAAGACCTAGCATCGGCTATAAGAGAAGGTAATGCTGTGATGGAGAAAGCTCATGGGTGTGTTTCAACCGGACAACTACATAAGGCACTTGAAGAAATCGGAATCGAGCCATACCAACGCACTGAAGCATATCTTTTCCTTATCAATAAGCCTGAGCGAATGATGGCATTCTTCGGTTCCCCGGTGGAGTATCGCAAGGAAACTCTGGAGAACATGATGTATGATCCCCAAAAGCGTTTCTAGCTAAGCTTTGGAGGCCATAACCTTGGTGATACGCTTGCATTTTAGGCTGTTTTTTGTGAAAATATTGCAAGTATTTTGTGAACATATTTTGACTATTATGTAAAGGACGTTTAGAAGGCGCATAAAGCTGTAATCATGAGGTATCCTAGCTCATATTTTGACTATTTCATACCAAGTATCCTAGCTCATACTAGGATTTTTTGTGATATCCTTGGTGATACCAGGATATTCTTTTGGTGATGGAAGTATTGAATAGAAAGAACTTTTGTCTGATGACCTTGTTATGTATGACCTGTTATCATCTTGTTTTTCTTCTATTTGATAAGGGTTATTGTTAGAGAGCGCATGGATGTGCGAACTAGGCTACTGATCCATTCTGAATTTTCTGTTATTGCTCTACTGTTGCTGTGATCTGTTATTCCTCTTTGAAGACTGGTGATAGTTGATGAAGGCCCATGATTATGCTCATTTTCTGTCCGCTTCTTGTTGGTGAAGTGGATATTATTTACTGCTGATATTGACTATCCTCTTGATGCTGCTGATTTTGTATGTTTACTGCTGCTGATTTAGACTACTTGATGAGATCCTTATATACTCATGTTCCATTTTGTCAATCTGTGCTATGACTCTTTATGCTGCTGGTGCTTGGGATTGCTAAGTTGCAAATTTAAATAGATGCAACATAATTAAGCACTTGCATTTTTTGCTGAGGCCTAATTTAAATAGATGCAAATTTTGGAGTTGCTGCTATACTGATGCTATTTTGAGGCTGGACGGTTATATTGTGTTTCACTTGTTTGTCACTTGTGTTAAAAACCAAAATGGAGCTTCAGCTGTACGTTACTTGGTAGAAATTGAATATAATGTTCTTAGGACTGACTTGGAATCCAAGTAGCCCATCATCATCGTTTTGCTGTAAGAAGCAAGGAAGAAAGGAAGTCAGACTGGAAAAGAAAGGTTATTTTGGTAAATATATATATGACACTCTCTTATCTTTTCTTTTAAATTGTCTACCCAAACAAGATTGGTGTGAAAGGGTGAGAAACCATTCTTTCTTTTAATTTGTCTATCCAAACAAGATGGTGAGAAAACACATTCCTTTCTTTTCTTTTCTCACTAGTGTGTGAAACAAGATCACTTTCTTTGACCCGTTAAAAATTAAACGAGGTAGGTAGGTACAGGGTAATTATAAAAAAACACGTGCTTCTAGTTTACTTTGACGGTATGATTAACTCTTTAAAAATTGAACGAGGTGGGTACACGAAAAAAATGAACGAGGTAGGTACAGGTAATAAAAAACCACATGCGTCCAGTTTATTTGGACGGAATGAAAAAGGTCGTACAGCTTGTTTCCCATCGGAGGAACTCTTAATGGACCCTCACTAGTCACTACACCAATATTGGCATCAACTTCCAGTTCCTCCTCCGCCGTGTACACCCATGTCCGTCGGGAGTCAACGTGACCAACTTTGTCCCCACTGAAGCTCCGTCCAACAAACTACTCTGTGCAGTTCGTGGAAGAGATCGGCTGGTCTAGTAAGGGCGTGGCTATTTGTAACGTTGACAGAGGATATACTGCCACAACTGGTGTCCTTGGCAACTGCTGGAGAGGCTTGGATTGCGTTTGCGCCCAAGGAAATCATGAACAACCGCGTCTCGGCCCGCAACCGGCCTATCCGTAGACCTGGTAATGCATTGTTTTTGCGTTTCATTGTTCTTCCCTGTAAGTTAAAGTACTGTAGGTGTTGACTTTGTCGCTCTACTCATCAATAGCTCAGATCTCACCTCGAAAAAGTGTCAAGGAACCCGGGGGGCTGGCAGTCCTTGCCAACCCCATCCAAGCCATTCATTTCGTACATCAATGGCTCAGATCGCATCAAACAATGGACGGTACAGAACTGCATATACACTTTCTTGAGATGAGATCTGAGCGATTGATGTGAGAAACGAACTGCCGGATGGGATCAACACCCCCTCCTGACCCCAAGGGATGGCAGAGTCCCCCAATTCTTGATGGACAACCTCTAATACCACCTAAATTCCTAATGGCAAGCGCTCGAACGTTATCATCTATAAGAGCATCCCAATTTTACAAAATTCTTCATTTTTCAGAACCAAATTACGGGGTGTTCCACTAAGCTAGATTTTAGAATAAATTGACTTTTTACGGTTTTTTATGTGATGTATTGTGAGAGAATAATCTATCTTGGTTTTGGAAGAAAACTATTTTTCGTTAGCGAAACACCCTCTAATATACTCCTATATTTAACCCAAAAAGTGATTTTGAAGAATATAATTATTCACATGAACTCCAACATCATCATCCCCCATTTCTTTAAAATTTCATCTATTAGAGGTTCTTGTAAAATCATCGGGGTGAGTTGGAAGCAACTAATCGAGAGTGTTGGTTCAGATTGTACACTGGGGTTGGGTGTGGGTGATAAGTAATCACCTCCCGACATGGGTTGAAATATCAGTGGTTGAGGCTGTAAAATTTAAGCAGCTTTGGTTTCGCGGAACCAAGATTTGAAGTTCGAGCTGGTGGCACTCAACATAATCAATACACTATCACTATTTTAAAAAAGGGTTCATCCATTAAACTGAGAAAATATAGATGATATGTTTTGATTTGAACAAATTTTAACTTTTTTTTCAAAAAAATGAAAGAATTAACTGATGTTTAGTACTCCCTCCATCCCATATTGGCTGCCCCTTTTGAGGAAGCGTGCATTTTGCACCCAAAAAATGATGTGGATGGAGAATTATTTTTAAAAAAAATTTACACCATTTTTTTCTACTTATTGAGATTGTTAAATTGGTGCAAAATTTTTTGAAAAAAGTTAAATTTTAATACGTTAAATTTTTGCGTGCATTGCACGAAAACCCAAAAAGAGCAAGCAATTTGAGACGGAGGGAGTATTTTACAGGAGAAGACAAAAAATTCTTCGAGCCAAAATGCATTAAATTTTGAGTTTCGCTTGCTGACCAAACAATCTTTTTTAGAATGGAGGAATATTTAATATTCAAGAAACACACGTGTTCGAAAATTAATTATACATAATAACCCTAAAATACATATATTAGTGGGAGGTTATGACCAGAGGTCGCCCATGCACACCGCCACCAGGCCGGACCCATGGGGCGTGCTGTGTAAGGATGGGCATGGGGAGGGTAGGGGGTGGATACCACTACCTCCATCCCCGATCCCCGAACCTATATCAATCCCCATCCCCTCCCCGATCCCCACCGGGAATTTAATTTTAACCTCCATCCCCGCCCCGATGCGGGGAAAGGGGATCCCCACGGGAAATTGGGAATCCAAAAATCCATGCACTAGTCATATATATATATGAAAGTGGTACATATTTTTTTAGTTGGGACGTTAATTTAAGTTATGACCTGGGTTATGGACAGATAAGGGCGGCTGTGATGTGTGGTGGTAACCCTAAGTCCCTAATTTAAGTTATGACCTGCGTTATTGACAGACTATGGGGGCGGTTGTGAAGTGTGGTGGTGGAAAAGAAATTTTAAAAACTTATAATATATATATATATATATATATATATATATATATATATATATATATATATATATATATATATATATATATATATATATATATATATGTGTGTGTGTGTGAATGGGGATGCGGGGAGGGTCGGGGAGGGGAGGGGATCGGGGAGGGGATCGAGTAGGGGACTGGCAATACCATCCCCTACTCGATCCCCGAAATTTTTTAAAAATGATTCCCATCCCCTACACAATCCCCGAAAAAATTCCCGAATCCCCTCCCCGAATGGGTAGGGGATGGATTGGATAGGGACGGATCGGCCGAGATGGCCATCCCTTGTGCTGTGCCTTAAGGGAAAACATTCATGCTGACCCCATCTGAGCCGTTCATGCTCGGCAATCAATGACTCAGATCAGTTCGGTAATGAACGGTGCAAATCTGTTTGAGTTCGAATAGATCTGGGTCGTTGATCGCAGAGTATGAACAACTCGAAAGGGATCAGCATGCATGTTGTCCCGGACAACATGCCCCCACTTTCCACCCGGCCCCCACTTACTAGTTCTGCCCTGGCTTGTGGTTTTCTTTTAGGGATGCTACATTTTTTAGTGTGCTTGGTAAAAGTGGTCGGCTTTGGTGTGGAAGTTCTTTTATTTGCTCTCGTGACGCTTCCATTATCAGATGTTCTACGGGGTGTTCAGCGACCTCTTTTTCATATTTTCATTTTCTTTTTTTCTTTACATTGGGGTGATTTGTTCAGCGACCTCTTTTTCATATTTTCATTTTCATTTTTTCTTTACATTGGGGTGATTCTATTCACAACCTATTTTTTTCTCCATACAATTCAATTGCTACATACAATCCAGATGAGTTGGCAAAATTTCATTTTTGCTAAATACAACTCACAAAAAATTGTTGAACTTCCAAAAATGCCCTTACTATTCGACTAGTTTGGGATATTGACTCCCGAAATACGTTAATAAATTCAGATATGTACTCTCGAATCGCGTACCAGTTTTCGGATATCAATTGGGAGTAAACTCCTAAAAATTACTTAACTTTTTGGGTCTTAACTATTGAAATAACATGATAAATTTGGGAGTTAAGTACTTCTGAAGAAATCCTAAAATGAGGGGCAAGATGGTCTTTTTGCATTAAGAAATTGTCCAAATCATGTTTTATTATTGCCGGGTTTGTATGTATCAAAAACTAGGTTGCGAATTGAATCATCCTTGACATTGTAGCTATTTGGCATCTGGAAGCCAAAACTTATTTTTATACAATGACTTCTCAATTTTTGGGTCTAGAGAAGAGAAATTAAAAAAGACATGAGATGTCCTTTTCAGTTTTCACATTCTCATATTCTCTTCTCATTTTGCCCCATTTATTCAAAGACCCCATTACCGCCACTTGATTGGGTATACACCAACTTTGCCCATATATGTTTTCGTTCCCATTTCATACTCGAGCCCAATTATGGGTATACCATTTGGTGTACATCAGAGGTATTGGCTTGTGGGTGGCTCACCTTGGGGTCCGCACAAATGTTTTGAACCGATCAATTATTTTAGAACATTGTTTTAGGGGTCCCTTTAAAAAATTAGCTCAGCTAGATATCGGTAAGCATTTAATTCATTCTATTAGTTTTTGTTCCGCACAATCAAAGACCCAAAATTGAACACTTGGATCAATCACTTATCGGTAGGCTTAATTGTACGGATGGTCCCCAAAGTACGAATTATAACCTCAATAGCCGGTAAGAACAACTAAACAATCAACAATCTCCAAAAAGTCCAAATGTCGTATAATGCTCGCTTGCTATTTGTAATAATTGGTTTTTTCCTCTCCCGTCTCTCAATCTCAAATTGGAGAGAATTTATGTAGACGTGACTCTCAATTTGCCACTTTCTTTCGCTTAATAAAAAACACATGCTAGCTACTAGGGGAGCCCAGCGGAATTCGATCCGCTCAATCCGTCCAATCCGACCAATCCGAACCATCCGTTGATCCACCCAAGGTATGTATGGATGGGTAACGGTTCTTGAGGCTGCCAATTTTACTGTTCCGGATCGGATTCGGTTTGGTTCCGGTTAAAACCGAACCGCTCGTTGCCAAAAAAAAAAACGGTGTAATCGTGTATCTCAGACTCCAACACGTCACCCATGTTTACCCAATACCCCCACTACTCCACTAGGGCCGGCCAAAATCCTAAATCAGTAATCACTCTCAATTCTCACAGTGAACTCATTCTCTCCGCCTCCCACACAAAAATGCTAATTTTGTGCTATAAAAGTGTTGATTTTGTGTTAAAGTGATGCTGAGTTTGTGTGTGATTTGGATTTTGGAGGATGTTTGCTGCTAATTTTGTGCTATAAAAATGTGATGGGTTGTGGAGGTTTAAGTTTATGGCATTGATTCTCCCAAATGGACTGAAATAATAAGCTTGAAAAATGATTGGGCCGGAAAATGGGCTAGAAATATGATTGGAAAGTTTCCTAAATTTGCCCAAGTTAGAGGCCCATTTGTCACAGCCCAATCCGTCAAATCCATTCGGAATCGATCCGTCAAATCCGGAACCAAACCGATCCATCCGTATATCATCCACGGATGGTTCCGGATCTTGAAAACATAAATCCGTTACTATCGGTTCGGATCAAATCCGAAACCGATCCGGCCGGAACCGAACCGTGGACACCCCTAATAGCTACACTTCATCATGATACTAGTTATTACATTGACATGGAAGCATGTACCAACCAATTGGCCTTACCCAAATGTGCACGGAGATCATACCAAGACCAAATGTGCACGGAGATCATACCAAGACTTATTCAGTCATCACAAATTATTTATTCTAATATCAAGGCCTTAAGCTTAGTTTGATATATCTCTGTGTTTCTGATAGAGCGGACATACGAAGAAAGAACGAGGATCGCAAGCAAGTACTTGCCCTTATACAAGGCCATCCTAAACGGTGACCGGGCAACCGACACCATATTCTTAAGGAGAAAAAATAGGGACACTTGGCAAGTACTGGAGGCTTCTCATTGAAAGATCCCCCCTCTAATATAGTAACATGAATTGTTTGGTAAAAATTTACATTAATAGTGTGCATTTAAAATTTTCCTATGCATAGAACAGGTTCAGGTGATTTTTTTATTTTTTTCATTCGGGAGAGGCATGTGCTATCTTGCCCCCTTATTAGTCATGTCCCCAGTTGAATGCGTGCTTGGGTTATACACTGGGGTTGGGTGTGAATGATAACTGATAAGTAATCACCTCCTTGCAGAGGCAACTCCAGGACTTCCAACGGAAACAACCTCCACTACACCAATAATGGCATCTCAACCGAGCAGGACTTTCAGTTCCTCCTCCGGCATGTACTACCCATTCCCGTCGGAAGTCAACGTGGCGAATTTCGTCCCCCTAAAGCTCGGCGCCCTATCAGACTACTTCGTGTGGAAGCAACTAATGCTCAACTTAATCGGGAGTCATCAACTAGAAGGCTTCATTGACGGCACGATTCGGCCGCCGCCACCGCCATTCCCATTGGAAGAGCAGAGGCAACAAGAATACGAGTCGTGGAAGAGATCAGAGCAGAGGCAACAAGAATACGGGTCGTGGAAGAGATCAGATGGTCTAGTAAGGGGGTGGGTATTTATGACGGTGACAGAGGAAATACTGCTAGAACTGGTGGACTTGGCAACTGCTAGAGAGGCTTGGATTAAGCTCAAGGAAATGTTCATGCCCTCGGCCTCATCTCTGCCACAATCTGAACCTCGTAATGCATTGTTTTTGCGTTTTTTTTTTTTCCCCTGCAAGTTAAAGTAATCCCTTAATGGCAAGAGCCCGCACATAAGAGCATCCCCAACTCAATTTTACAAAATTCTTCATTTTTCAGAATCCAAATTAATATATTTAACTCAAAAAGCGATTTTGAAGAATATTATTTTTCACATGAACTCCAAAATCATTATCCTCCATTTCTTTAAAATTTCATCTATTTATCATGGAAACTCAACTTTTCCTCCGAAATTTAAGATTTTTTGGAAATTTGTTACTTCCTCCGTCCTTTTTTAAGTGTATATGTAGCCCCGTAATTTAAACTTATTTTCTCTCATATCAATTTTTTTAAACTTTTACATCTACTTTTCACTATTTACTCTTATAATAAGGTTTTGCTAATATGTTTTCAATAAGCATACAAACAAACAAATAAAACACACACTCCAATACACATTTTACACTTTTCAATACACTTTCCCATATCTCTATACACTTTTTACACATTTCAACACATTTTTTCAACCTTAACGTGTGCCTATTGAGCACACATTAGCATTTTCCATATAATACCCACTAACATTAAAAAAAAATGAATCTACACATTTATATCTCTGTGTGAAGTCAAACGATATACTCCCTCCGTCCCGCAAAGTTTGACACTTTCGGGAGTGCGTGCCATTTTTAAATTGCCTATATCTTTCAATTCATAACGTTTTATGTGATTTTCAAAACTTTGTTCAAAAGATCTGATTGAAATCTATCAAACGAGATCCATATTGCTTATATAAAACATTACAAATTAAAAGAAATAATCAATTTTTTCATAGAGCTGGAATAGTGAAAGTGACAAACTTTGCGGGACGGAGGGAGTACTTAATTAAGGCCTTAAGCTTAATGATTGCCATTTAATTTGATATCTCTGTGTTTCTGATAGAGCAGAGTCAGCGGACATACGAAGAAAGAGCGAGCATCGCAAGCAATTACTTGCCCTTGTACAAGGCCATCCTAAACGGTGACTGGGCAACCGACTCCATATTCTTACCCGGGATTCGGGGCGCCATCACTTTGGAGTAGGAAACGGCACTCATGGTTGCCGTCCGATCGTCAGGGCGAAACCACATCGTGACGAATCTAATTGAGGTGAGGACGGAGGAGGAGGTAGCGCAGCGAGACATCAACGGCGAAACCGCCCTCTTCAAGGCAGTTCAGAGCGGCAACTATGAGGCGGCGATGTTGCTGGTGAACAAAAACGGGGAATTGCCTAGCATTATGGTCCAAGATACATTTGCTGTGCACTGGGCGGCTATGCTAGGGCACAGGGAGATGGTTGTTTCCTTGTTGGAAAAAACTGCTGTAGGCTTTGACCCGAGTCCGTTTGAGGGTCCAACGGGTCTTCGTCTCTTGAATTGTCTGGCTTACGGTGGCCTTTTTGGTAAGGGAAGGTGGGATTTGGGGGCCTTGCTGTGTAGTAGGTGTATAGCACCGTGTCGTGCACCCTATCCGGTCGGCCATTGTGAAAATGCACGGCTTGAATTAAATTCAATTTCATGTGAGAGCTATTGCTTGGATTTGATGATTTGATCTGAGCCGTGCATTTTCATAACAGATGGCCGGATGGAGTACATGACACCATATCATGCACCTAGTACACAGCAGGGACCCCTGTCTGGAAAGGAGTGGTCTAATATAATTTTTTTGGGGGATTTTTTACAATTTATTTTTGTGTTACTTTGCTTATTCCTGTTGGCACGGAAACTTACAAGGTACTAAAAGTTACAATAAACAACTTTAAAAGTTCACTATTGTTGAAAATAATTTGTAAAATAGAAGATAGATTTCGGAATTGCTATTTCTGAAATTTTTTAGTATTGCAATCCACATCTTTCTTTTCTTTTTTGCTTAATTTCTTCTTGTCAAGACTAATCCAAAAGTCTAATATTTGAGTATAGTTTGTAAGAAATAACAACGAAAATAAGTTATTATCTAAAATGGGATTATGCATAACTTATAACTGCAATATTTGTTTGTAATTAAAAATTGTTGCCTAATAATCGGTTAACATGTGTTTAATTTCTACTTGATTTATTATACAGACATTGCTTTAAACTTCCTGCAACGCTATCCAAAGTTAGCATCCATGGAGCCGTCAATGATAGAGATGATGGTCCACCAGCATTCTTCATTCTATAGTGGGACCCACTTAAACTTAGTTGAGAGCTTAATATATTCATGTAAGTAGTAGTCTCTTTCTTTTTTAAAACCATTCTTGGCAATAGATACTGCATACAGGGTTAACATTATAGTAGTAAAATAACAATATTTGGTGATGTTGTGTAGGTATTCCTGTGACATTGGAAGGAAATGCAAACAGGCCTGTAGGAACAGACGTTGAGAATCCTTCGGAGGGCGTGGTTTCTCCTTGGAGTTATTGTTAGACTTTTTACTCCTAATCTCATTTCCATTTACAGTGGTAGCATTTTAGGAAAGGACTTTGAGAAATCCACGGAGGGCTTCGGGTACTGTTTTGGGTTATTGTTAGAGTACTTTTTCACCCTGACCTCATTTAACCATTATATCTTAATTTTTAAAGATTTTATCAAGCCTCTTACTCATTCGATAAAATTAAGGGTTAATTTTATCAAATCTTAATTTTATCTTGATAAGATCATTTGGGAAACTCACACTGAGACCTTTTCCTAAGGCCTATATATCCTACATGGGAGGCTCCATTCTGCTAAAATCCATAAAACTTAGCTTAATACCAGAAAAGAATCAAACAAAAGCAAAAAATTGTGTTCTTTTATGTGAGTGCTCAATTGGTCCACTATGTTCAATTGTTCATACGAAATTGTGTTAACTCATATCGTTAAATGCTGGTAGCTTTTGTTCACATGAATTTGTTGTTTATAAATTGACAATATAAGGACTAAAAAAAATTATCACCCAAGGCCAATTTATGCACATCTCGATTAACACTGAGAACTCGATTCATGTGCTCACTTGCAAGAAACACATTTAAGGCAAGAACAAAACTCTAAATGAACAATTCCTAAAAAAATGCTAGCACCTGAAAAGTTTTGAATTTGAAACCATCGATCAGAAGGAGCAAATCCTTAGTCACAGGTCTACTTGGTCCACTAAGCCAACCCTTGGTTAATGGTTCAAAAATTTAGTTAGTAAAGCTCATATTATACTAATCCCATTTATTTATTTAAAGGAAAGAGAAATAATTTTGAATCATACAAATTGAAGATTCACATAGCGAAGCCTTTGTATTGGGATCTCGCCCTAGCCTCCATATATAAGGGTTAGGACGCCGTTGGACTGCTTTGCTTCCCTGGACAAATTTGATGAAAATTTCAAGCAATGGTTATCACTTATATATGAAGAGTAATTGCTCAATGGTCTTGGAGCATCGATACGTGCTGGCCAAATACCTTCTCAATTACACATTTTTGTGGGGGTTCATACACTTAATATTGGGTCCCACAGAAACGTGTGGTGAGAGGAGTTTGGGACACCACGTGGTGATGCCCAGGACCACCAAATAATTTTTCCTTGTGAAGGTATTCAATGTCCCTTCCATCCACTTACTTATATCTCTAATTATCGAAGTTGTATAATGCAGTGAGCCAAAGGTTGAATGCAACGTTTTGGGATGTCACTGAAAAGCTTGGTATGGAATCTATGGATTGACTACACAATTGGATGTCGATCTATATGCATTAATTTACACATTCTCTCTATGCAGAACCATTAATTGTTCATGTTCATTTAAATTACAGTGCCACCGATTAAGTCCGTACGGGAAACCAAACTGATGCACCACCAAGCACTCAAGTTCGTCAAACACCTTTGTGAGGAGGCGGTGAAACCCGAGCACTTCTCAAGAGTGAGTGACGTCTTATCAGTCCCGATGATAGACGCGGCAACCGTAGGGACTTGCGAGATCGTGGAGAAAATCCTTGAGTCGTTTCCTAGTGGAATACAATGTCATAATATTAAGGATCAAAACATTTTCCATGCTGCAATAGAGAATCGTCACGAGAATGTTTTCAACCTCATATACCAGGTGGAAAAGAACCAACGGGGAGTTTTTCTGTTGCGGACCGATAAGTCAGGAAACAACGCACTGCACATGGCTGGGAACCTTGGACCTATGCAACAACTCTCACTCCGAGCGAATGTGGCCTGCCCGGCTCTACAGATGCAGCGTGAGCTACAATGGTTTAAGGTAATATTTACTGTTTAGACCTATTAGAAGAGTATGTTCGGACTGTCAAAAGAGTTTGACTAATTTTTTTTCCATTTTTTTGAACTTTTTACATGGCAGGCCACATTTTATGAATTGAAACAAGAAAAATTTTGAAAGTAAGAATTTTGATTCGAAATTAAAAAAAAAAAAATACCACTAAAGACAAAGATAAGGTAAGGAATAAGCCAATCGTTTTTACATTTTTCTTATTCTTTCACTTTTTGAAAAACCGTTCCAAGTGTTTTACTTTTTAAATTCTTTTCATCCTGCAAAAAAAGTACAAAAACATAATCTTCAAAGCCAAGTACTCCCTCCGTCCAGTGTCGGCATTTCCATTTTGGACTGTCACTTCATAAGTGTGTATTTTGAAAAGTTATTGGGTAAAAGTTTGTACAATTATCATTTTACTCTTTTAAAAAGTTAGTGGGTAAGGAGTTAATGGGTAAAAGTGAAATGATAATTTTGGAAAATGAACGTAAAAGTTGATGTGAAAAGTGTAAAATAAAGGTAAAAGTTAATGTGAAATGTGTAATGATAATGTTACTATGATAAATTGAATTTACGAAACAACACACTTAAAAAAGAGACGGAGAGAGTATGAAGAAATATAAGTTTAGATATTTATGGTACACCTATAACTCACCGTATACATCTGTGTATATACAATCTGAATTCATCTGACGGCAAACTTCATTTGTGACGCAGAAGAATTTACACGGGGCTAGATAACGTTTTAATGTTTTAGCAGACAAGATAAACACTCGAATCCACGAGCACACCTTCAAATGCACAAGGAAAAGAATAGAGAAACTCTGAGATATTATTGATGATTGAATTAATTATACCCTTAGGCTTACATCCCTATTTATACTAGTAGGAGTATAAACAATAAGGAAATTAGTTGAAGTGAAGACTAGGCAAAGCAGTACTTGAAAACCAAAACTATAAGAAAATCAAATCTTACCAACATTAAATTAGAGACGTACAAAACAAGTAGCACTAAGTAATATCTTCTAACAATATTATTGCTAAACAAAACTTTCCAAAACATAATGGTCCACTCCAAGAAATCCTCTGCAACTCATTTTACATCAGTCCCCTCTGCTTGAAGAGAACTCGACCTTGAGTTCAAATCTGGATAGAACGATTGTTCACAAAAGTACTAGAACAAACAACATTGGAAATCTTTAACATTAATGTCCATGGAGAGATCAATCACATAAGCATTGTCAATAATCTTGTTAATTAACTTACACGGACTATACTTAGTGGTTTCAATATGTACCCACCAGAGACCTCTAATCAACAGCTACCACTTCAGGTTCGTGTGCTTGTTGGGCTGTAGCAGTTTAGGTTTGTGTTGTAAGCTTTGTAGGGCTATGTACGGGGTGACTTTTCAGGGGTTTTTGGCAGTTGTTTTGGTTTGGCGCCTTTTGGTGTTTTGTTCTTTCCCCTTCTTTTTCTTTTATTCAACCTTGGTTGGATATCTCCTTCCCTTTTTCTCTCGATGTACTCTTATCGAGTTTCTTTAATATATTTCTTTTTCTGATAAAAAAAAAAACAGCTACCACTTCTTCTCCTTCTACCAGATTCACCAGCTTACATTCAGAAGTCAGGAAAAGTCATTTAGTTGGGTTTCATTGGTACCCTCAGTACCTTGTCTTCCACTCTAACTATTCAACTTTGAGAGCCATTTTATGGGGTTCATCTTGGGACCCCAATACTTGTAATCCATCCTCTCTCTACTCATTAGCTTCAACCCGTTAAGATATCTAGTTACCTGTTGTTCTTGTGACTTGTTTATATTGTTAAGATCTGCAAGGTGAGTAAATTCGGCCATGTAATTAGATATAGACCTACAGCGCTGAGATGAGTTCTGATAAGAATTAAAAGGATGCTAGTTGCTCGTAGTCATGCAGCAGAAATCTATCCATAAGGAGTTGTTATTTTTTTTCTTTTCCTTGTTCGCATTAGAACCTTCTTTGATTCTGTCTTCCTCTGCAACTGGTCCCACCAAAATGCAGCACTACTCTTTAACTTATAAGCGACCATTTTTGCCATATTTGCTCAAGAACCGCCATTATTTCAAAGAAGTACTGCTCCGCCTCAGAGATCCAATCAAGGAACTCTGTAATTAATGTGTAAATTTCCACAAAACTAGGGAAGATCTATGTGGAGCCCTCTTTCTCTGGTTGCTTTCCCGGATGATTGACGGCAGAGATGAATCCTTCACTCTCGAGCTTATACCTAAACCTGCACACTGAACGCACTGTTAGTACCGGACTGGACCGTTGAGTCTAGAACGGTACTCCGACGGTCTAGTAAGTAGGTGCAGAAAACGAAATGCAGATCTAGGGTTTTGTGTGTAGAGTTGAACGTACCTTTTCTAGGTGATGAAGTGTTCCTTATATAGGTGAGCCTTAGCTTGACCTCCAAGCACAGCTGTGCTCGTCACGTGACGTAACCGTTCGGCTGACGTCACGATGACGAGCTCGGAGGAATATATTACGGGCACATGCCTCCAGTAAAGTTGCTACACGTGGCATAACCGTTCGGATGACGTCACTTGCCATGATCGCGGTTTGTTAAGCGCATTTGCAGCATTAACTGCACTGCTGACTCAGCATTCGGTCTTTCGGCATATTCCTGGATTGTAAAGTCGGTTTACGTTGTCTCTCGGGTACGCCCCGAGGTCTTCTAGTATTAACCATGAAAGGTCACAAATGAATTAAATGTAGGTGAGGTCTCGGCAAATACTGAAGAGTCCCTCATAGACAGTCTCTCAGAGACAATCAAGGAGGTGTCTCATTATGTGAACCAGGTGCTCGGTATATCCGGACCCCTACAATAGCCCTTCAATCCTTTCGTGTGGTTTACCTTTCACGGGAACGGTTGAGTAGTCGGGTGCCGAGCAGTGTCTGGACCGAGCCCCCAGAGTTCGAGATAAAGCTCATAATTAGATTCCCTGCCGTCGCCGACTTCTCGCCCACTCGAGGTCTGCCACGTGTCCCCTACGAGTAGGGTTTCAGAGGTGATGTGACAGCTGTAGTCACGTCTCTCCTATCACCATGCCGCAATGCTGACGTTTCGAGTGAGAGGTGTTACGGTGCTCCGTCCTATTGGCCACGTGTTACGTATCTAGTGGCCGTGCACACGCCGATCCGAGTTCATGGCTATTATCATGTGGATTTCCTGCCCACTCCCATTAATTTTTCAAAAATCCTCTCCCTCTATAAATACTCCCTCTTTGGAGGTGAAAACACTTTCTCTCTCTTGTTTTTCGATTCCCAGACCTTCTCTCTCTAATCGAAGTTGTTGCAACAACTCTTGCCCCAGATCTACAGGTAAAACTTCATCCCCACTTCCTTTCTGTGTTTTCTGCTTGTTTTCAAGTATTTTTGTCAAGTTTTTTCCCGTTTTCTTCTGCGTTTTCTGGGTTTGGGGTTGAAGATGAACAGCTGTCTTCAACCTGTTCTTGAGGTTGAAGATGGCCTCGAGGGATTTAGGGCGTCGATTTTCTCCCCTCAGACAATCGCTCCGAGGGATATCATTTCACACGTGCCCCTAGTTAACCTGGGATCCTAAACGTCTGGTTGGCCGCCGAGGGATAGGTTGGTCGGCATTGGTTTTTGGACCTATTGCATATAGCTAACGGTCTCTTACCGTGCATTCTTTTGTTAGGTCTGGCGCCACCAGTCGTTGAGATCTCTTCAGGATCCGAGACTTCCAGTACTGCTGCCTCATATATTGCCCATCTTCTTCGTAAACATAGTGTTCGGTGGAACCCTTGCCGAGAAATCGTACCAATGGATTACGATTTCAGTAAACCCGTAGACGAGAGGCCCCTCCAATACATTCCTCCGAACCTCGACTCCGTAGTCAAAGAGCCTATTGACCTAGAGGAAGAAGAAGAGGTTTCAGATGGATTTTTGGACGATAGCGATGCCACTGAGTCCGATGATCGTTCGGGGTGGGGACCCTCCACCATAGGAGCGACCACTAGCACCGAGCGCGCAACAAGCGCTGGTACCGAACAGGACGCCGAGGCCGCAGAAGAAGTAGAACAGGCCATCTTAGCCGAGATCGGTGTCGTCGGCTCCGGAGAAGATAGGTCATCTGGTGCAGCTTCAAGCAGTGGGAAGAAGAAGGACCCCTCTTGTCCCTATCTTCACTACTTCACGCATGGTCAAGTTGCGTATGATAAGTTTAAAGAGAAGTACGATATACCAGAGGGGGTGTCGGTTACGCTTATCCCGAAGGGGATGGCTCCGAGCTACGGTCCCAACCATCTGATCGTTCCGTTGATGGCGATCACTGAGGGTGGTGTCCGATTCCCGATGAACAACTTCATCCGAGCGGTGTTAAACACCTACTTCCTTTCTCCCGACCAACTAACCATAAACAGCTACCGAGTGATAAACTCAGCGTATACGTTAAAGCAGAAAATAACCTCGAGCTTCGGGTCTGGGATTTGTTCGATTCTTACGCCATGTCCCGGAACCCTAAATTCAGAAGGTATTTCCTGATGACAAGGCCGAAGAAGAAACAGATAGTCGAGCACCTCCCAGATTCTGACCATTTTCAGGACATTTGCGTCATGGTGTCGGGAAATTACTATCTACCCTTGACCGAGGATCCGTTCCCCGTTCCCACCCTTCGGGGTGATCATAGTTAATACTCTTTGTTGTCTATTCCTGTTAGTTTTGTAAACAGTATTTTGTTGTGATTTACTAACTTCTGTGCTTCACAGGTCCCGCTCCAATCACTCGGCGCTTAAAGACACGCGCGAACCCCGAGAGAGCACAAGAGTTATATCGGTGTTCCGGCCGCATTGCTTACGATCTCCTCAATTACCTGCCGACCTACAGGTGTCGGTTGAAGAAGAAACCAGCGAAAGCTCGGACGCCGAGAAAAGGGAAGGCTCCTGCCGAAACCTTAATATCCGCCGAGGAGAGAGAGAATATTGAGGCTCAAAAGGTCGGTGAGCTCCGAGGGAAGGAAAGGATCCCAGTGAACCGCACATCTCCGGACCCCTTAGCATCCGAAGGAGAAGATATGCCACCAAAAATTGACCTTGCGGCTAGGCTGGCGAAAATGGCGGCAAAAAACAAGAAAGCCCTTCCTAAGAGGAAAGAGAAGCCAATGGCTGGGAGAATTCGGATCTCCATTCCCGAAGATGAAAGACCGGCGAAGAAGCCGAGAGATGATGCACAGCTTCCCGAGGAGACCGAAGGGCTCCTTTCCGGTATTGATCAACCGAGCAAAAAGGCTCCGGAAATTGAGGTGCTGACGAGGCCATGGTCTCCGTCGCTGATCAATGCCGAGGGGAGGAGCATTTTGAATACCGACAGTGTTCATGCTGACTCCTGTTTGGGTCTTGGCCTCCTCCCATCCCTTGCCTTGAAAAATGACATGGCGATGATCCCGAGCAAATTGGAAGATAATCTCTACCATTGTTCTTCCTTGATAGTGCAGGTAAATCTTTGGTCCGAACTCCTTAATTCTACATTTCGAGTACTTGTTTACCCATTTTGCTCTAATTTTGTGTTTGCAGACCGGACAGTCCCTGCTAAGGTTGCACAATCAAGTGCTGGAGCTCAACGGCGCGACCAAGAAATATAAGAGCCGAGCAGATGCTGCTCTGGCGAAAGTGCAGACCGCTGAATCCCGCGCCGAAAAGCTTCGGGCTGAGAATGAGAGGTTGAAGAAGGAATTAGCTGAATGGAGAGAGAAGACCGACCGACGGCTTGAGCAGATGAAAACCGAGCATCAGAAGGCTTTAGAGGAGGCTAGGGAGGAGGCTCACAGCGCAGGATTCACTGAAGCTGGAGAGGCATATGCTGGCGACATCCTCGTGCTTGTGAAGAATGGCGAGCAGAAAGGCTTCGGCAAGGGATACGTCCACTGCTGTGATGTCCTTGGGCTTCCTGCCGAAGACCCTAGGAGGGAAGTGCCAGAAGTTCCTGACTCCCCGATTGCCGAAGAAATGGATGGTGAAGATGATGAAGACGTCGGCTCTCCTGAGCTCGGGAAGTCTGCTGATAGACCTCCTGCAGATGAGAAGGTCTAGTCCGAACAAGGACTATCGGCCGAAGACCAAACAACCGAAGCCATCAACATAACACCTTAGGATAGAGATTTCCAAAGTTGTGTTTTTAACTTTTAATGTTTTGTCTGGACGGCTCTGAACAATAGGAGTTTGCCGTTCCAGTGGTTGTAATATTTTAAAACAGGTTTCTTATGGAGATGGCACCGAACAAGTACCACCCCGCCATGCTCCGGTTTCACCGAAGTGGTGAAAATTTTGTTTTTGAATGACTGTTTTGACTTAAAATGTTACCTAAGTTATGCGAATGTTTATTTTGTTGAATGAATGTTCTTATCGTTTGCATGCGTGCAGTATGCTCTTATTGATTGGTATGAAAACCTTTTCAATACTTGGAAAAATTCTTAATGTTTATGATAAATGCATCCACCTATTAGCCCCTGCTTCGGGACAAATCAGAGGAATAATTGCTCGGATTGGAACCGAAGCAAAACGAATTGAAATGGAAATTTTCCAACTCTTGGAAAAATTTTCCATTGATAGCCCCTGCTTCGGGACAAATCAGAGGAATGATTGCTCGGATTGGAACCGAAGCAAAACGAACTGAAAAATGAAAGTTTTCCAACTCTTGGAAAATTTTTCCACTGATAGCCTTTGCTTCGGGACAAATCAGAGGAATGGTTGCTCTGATTGGAACTGAAGCAAAAATGAAAAGGAACGAAAATCCTGGCGCCGGGCCTGGGTTATTTCTGAGGTGTTAGTAGGAACACCAAACATTGATAATTGTTTGGACAAAGTAATCGAAGTAGGCAATAGTCGTAGCGAAGGATTCTCTTTTCATTCATTAACCGAACAATGTAAGTAACAATAGCAATGGGGCAAAACAAGCAGCCCAATATAGTTTCTTCTAACAAAATTTTTCCTAAGCGTAGAACTTCCTGAGCTTAGTGGCATTCCAGGGGTTACCAATGGGGGTTCCATCCATTTTTGCTAACTTGTAGGATCCATGTCTGGCCTTTGCAATCACGCGGAAGGGTCCCTCGTAGTTCGGTTTGAATTTAGTCTTTTTGGACTTCTGAACCACCTATCGGAGGACAAGATCATCTACATTAAAGGGCCTCATCCGGACATTTTTGTTGTATCCCCTGGCAACTTCTTGCTGATAGGAGGCATGTTTCAGGTGTGCTTCTTCCCTGAGCTCTTCGGCTAAGTCAAGCTCCCTGTCCATGGCCTCGTCGTTGGTCGGGACATCAAAGCTTTCTGTCCGCGCTGTTGGGAGTAGGGTGGCTAGTGGGAGAACAGCTTCCATGCTAAATGCCATAGAGAATGGCGTTCGGCCAGTTGATCGTCTTGGCGTGGTCCGATAGCCCCAGAGAACTTTTGGGAGTTCCTCGGCCCACTTACCCCTCTTTAGAGTTAGGCGTCTCTTGATACCGGCCGATATGGTTTTGTTTGACGCCTCGGCTTGCCCATTTCCCTGTGGGTATGATACCGAAGAGTGAAAGATCCGGACATTGTACTTTTTGCAAAGCCTCTCGATCGCTTCGGCCACAAATTGGGTCCCGTTATCCGAAATGATTGCATAAAGGACACTGAAGCGAGAGATAATGTTCTTCCACAGAAATTTCTCCACGTCGGCCGTAGTTATAGTGATTAGGGGTTCGGCCTCCACCCATTTGGTATAATAATCGGTTGCCGTAATCAGGTGCTTGAATCCTCCAGAAGCCGTCGGCAGCTTTCCCACTATATCCAGCCCCCATTGCACGAAAGGCCAAGGGCTGGTTATAGGTTGTAGGGCTTCAGCAGGCTGGAGCAGATGTGGGGCGTGCTTCTGACATTGTTCGCACTTCTTGGCATATTCTTCTGAAGTCTTCTTCATTTTCAGCCACCAGTATCCCTGAGTAAGAGCTCGGAGATAGAGAGATCGTCCGCTAGAGTGGCACCCGCTACTTCCTTCATGGAGTTCTCGGAGGATGCTTTTTACTTGCGAGTCGTGTACGACCTTCAAGTCAGGGCCAGTAAAAGATCTCCGGTACATCTTATCATTCGGATCCAAGTAGAAGTAGGAAGCCCTACATCTAATTCTGTGCGCTTCCTTCTTGTCCGTCAGGAGCCTCTCGTGCTTGAGGTAGGCATAGATCTCGTCCATCCAACTTGGGTCGAGAGTTATAGATAGCACTTCCTTCATCTCATGCTCGATGCTCGGATTCTCTATTTCTCCGAGGAAAATGGTTCGGTTGGGGGAAACCGCACAAGCCGTCGCTAGGGAGGCTAAAGCGTCCGCATGGGCGTTTCGCTCTCGGCCAACTGACTCGATTTCGACCGAACCAATCTCTTTTATTAGCCCCCAAACTTTATTGTAGTACTTCACCATTCTTGGGTCCTTCAAACTGTATTGATCTCTGATTTGGTTCACGATTAACTGTGAATCGCTGTAAACTTGCACTGTCTTGGCACCTAAGTGTTAGCCATTTTTAGTCCGGAGACTAGTGCTTCGTATTCAGCCTCGTTATTTGATGCCGAAAATCCAATGGTTAGCGCGTTTTCGTGCATGACACCTTCCGGAGTGATGAGCACGATACCGGCGCCAGCCCCTCGGCTATTCGATGCCCCGTCAACGTGTAAGCGCCATATATCCCCTAGGAACATTCTCCATACTTTGCCTTTTTTTTCTTCTGAAGGTTTCTCGGCTTCGGCCAGAGTCCCTTTCCTAGTTTCACTTGATTTGGCTTCCATTGAGCATTCTATGGTAACTCCTTCGGGTAATTTCAAACTGGCTTCCGGGTTATCTTTGAGCTCAGGTGTCAGTTCGGCAATGAAATCTGCCAGAGCCTGTCCCTTAATGGCTGTTCGGGGCTCATACCGAATATCAAAGTTTCCCAACTCCAAGCTCCATTTTGAGATTCGAGCAGAGAGGTCGGCCTTTCTGAGCACGGCTTTCAGAGGGTACTCGGTGATCACGATGATGGTATGGGCTTGGAAATAAGGCAGCAATTTCCTATTGGCTGTTACAAGAGCCAAAACCAACTTTTCTAGAGGGAGGTACCTTGTTTCAGAGGGAATCAGGGTTTTGCTGGAGTAGTAGATGGGCTGGAAGTTAGCCCATTCCTTCCTTACAAGGACCAAACTGACGGCATGGGAGGATACCGAGAGGTATAGGTAGAGGTCTTCTTGGTCAACAGGCATCACAAGGAGGGGAGTTTTGGAGAGACAGTTCTTCAACTGGCCCAGCGCTCGGTCACATTCCTCGGTCCATTCGAAACTCCTTTTGCTTGTTTTCATGGACTCGAAGAAAGGTTGGCATATATCCGAAGACCGGCTGATAAACCTGTTGAGCGCCGCGGCCATGCCTGTGAGCCTTTGAACTTCTTTGATGGTGCTCGGTGGTCTGAGGTTTCGGATGGCGGTTATCTGTTTTGGATCTGCCTCAATGCCCCTCTGAGTAACCATATAGCGAAGAAATTTCCCAGAGCCAACGCCGAACGCACACTTCTCGGCATTAAGGCGCAGCTTATGCTTCTTCATGATAGCGAAAATTTCGGCAAGATGCTCCAAGTGATCCGAAGCGTGCTTGCTCTTGACAACCATGTCGTCAATGTATGCTTCCATCGTGTCCCCGAGCTGCTTGGCGAACATTTTTGTCACCATGCGCTGGTAAGTAGCCCCAGCGTTCTTTAGGCCGAACGACATGACTTTGTAGCAATAGGTCCCTCGGGGAGATATGAAAGTTGTCTTCTCCTAGTCCTCAGTTGCCATTGCTATCTGGTGGTACCCGCTGTAGGCATCCATCATGCTGAGCCGAGCGTGCCCCGCTGTAGCATCGACTAACTAGTCAATTCATGGAAGTGGAAAGCAGTCTTTCGGGCAAGCATCGTTGAGATTGGTGTAGTCTATGTAGACGCATAGCTTCCCATTCTTCTTTGGCACCACTACAGTGTTTGCCAACCACGTCGGATATTGAACCTCTCGGATAGCCCCGACATCAAGTAGTCTCCCAACCTTCGCAACAACAGCGTCTGAGTGGGCCGGAGACGATCGTCTCGATAAACTGGGGGTCAATGCCCGGCATCTCATATGGTGTCCAGGCAAAGACCTCGATATTTCTCATAAGGAATTCCACCAGTTGCCCCCTCTCGGTTTCCGCTAACGTGGACCCAAGGAGAAAATAGCAGGTTCCTTCTTCATTAATGGGCACCGTCACTAGGTCCTCGACCGCCTTCTCCTCGGCTGGCGACCCAATGTCTTTCAGGACTGGAGCCTCAGGTTCTTCAATGGGTCTTGGTTTTGGCCTTTTCTTCTTCTTACCCTTAGTGGTTTTCTTCTTCATGTGGATTGCATTCACTTGGCATCTTCTTGCCACCAATTGTTCACCTTTGATGTCTTCTTGCCATCCCTCGGCACCAATAAACCGAACAACTTGGTGATAGGTTGAGGCGATGGGCCTTCATTTATTGCAACCAAATTCTGCCGAGGATGGCGTTGTAGGGGCTCGGTGCGTCAACGACAACAAATTCCATTTGTAGGGTTCTTGATCCTGCTTTCACCGGAAGAACGATCCGTCCCATCGGCCAAACCGGAGCCCCGTTGAATCCGAAGAGGGGGGAATCGGCCGGCAACAGATGGTCTGGATTCAGGTTCAGTGCCTTGAATGCCGAGTAGTATAAGATTTCGGTGGAACTCCCTTGGTCCACGAGCACTCTTTTAACTCGGGGGATTCCTATAAAAACGGAAATCACCAGAGCGTCACTGTGAGGCAACTGCACATCCTTTAAGTCTTGCTCGGAAAATGTGATAGTCCATTGCTCCTCGCGGTCCGAGAGCTTCTGTTTGGCGTTTCCACCAATGGTAAGGACTTGTGGGGAGGAACTCAGTATAGCCCGAAGCGCTGCAGTTTTCTCTCTCGTCGCAGCTCCATGAATCACATGGACAACCACCTCTTCCGGAGGGTTGTTCTGTCGTTGCTGCTGTGTTCGATTTACCGTCCTTTGTCGGTCAATGTACTGGTCCAAGCGCCCCTGTGTGACCTGTCTTTCCAAGAATTCCTTGAAAGGCTAGCACGCAGTGGTGTAGTGTCCCAGCTCATTGTGATAAGTGCATTTTATCTTGCAGTCATCTGGCTGGCCCTCGGCTGTTCCCATCTTGTCGGTCGGCTAGGTGAACCACGGTTCCCGATTGATAGCTCTGATTAGCTTATAAAGTGGTTGGTTGAATACCGTCGTTATACCAACGAACTCGTTAGATTTCGGTTCCCGTTCCCTGACCGGTTCCTGTTCCCTCCACGAGTCGCGGTCCTTCTTCCACCCTTTTCTGTTCCCTGATTTGACCGTGTTAACTTGTTTTTTTTCTGAGTAATCAGCATTACTTGCCTTGTGATTTCCCGAGGTCCTTGATAGTTTTCTCTCAGATATGATCTCTTCTAGCTGAGCAAATTTTTCGACGGTTTCCATCAGTCGGCTCATGTTTGCCGGAGGGTGGAGCATTAGTTCTTCAAAAATTGTCGAGGTCTCGTCTAAGCCGTACTTGAAAGACGTTGCAGCCATCTGTTGGTCACAATTTTCTATGGCGTTATATATCTCCCAGTAACGCTCGGCATAGACCCTCAGTTTTTCTCCAGCTTGTCGTTTAAGACCAACGAGTGCGTCAATGGTCTTCGGTTGAGCGCTATTCGTGACGAACCGAGCGGTAAAGGCTTCTTCCAGCTGTTCAAATGAGCTGATGGAGTTAGGCTGTAACTGGTTGAACCAGACTAACCCGAGGCCCTGAAGGCTTACAGGGAAGGCCTTACACATCATCGCCTTGTCATAACCGTAGAGTCCCATGAGCTGTCGGTAACGCGCGAGGTGCATTACTGCGTTCGACTTCGCGTCGTATTTGGTGAACTTCGGTACAGTGAAGTTCCTTGGCGGCCTTGGCGGTTGAGCCTCCTGAATTTTGCGTATGAATGGTGAGTCTTGAATTTTTTGAAGTCTTGAGCCGATGGGTTTCTCGGATGAACGTGGGGCCTCGTAGGCCATGCCAGCAATGTACGCCATTTTGGCGTTCAGCCTGCGCTGCTCATCGTTTTCTCCGAGCTCCCCAGTATGTTCCTTTCTTTTTTCGGAGTTTCTGACCTGAGGATCTGTCTCCGCTCGGTATCGTTTTGACTCTCCGGTACGTGGGTCCTGAACGATAATGTAATTGCCGGTATCGTCCATGTCATACTCAGGAAGGTGTTGAGTTTCGCGGTCTCGGTGTTTCCGAGGACTATGTTCTCGGTTGTGGGTTCTCCTGCTGGTGAGAACTCGGTCTACACACTCTTGATGGTGATTATCACGCTCCTTGTGGCGACCGTCACGTCGGTCACCATGATCTGTAGATCTACTGCGGATGATCTCTCGGCCATCTGCGTCATATTGCTCCGGAGCCTTGCCATGGTTAACATCATCGCCTCCGTTATTACAACGCGAGGCTCGGGACCTAGAACGTCCAGTCGTTGATTGAGAACTTGAAGTAGAGTGGCCTCCCACTCGAGTGGTGTACTCAGTACGCACTATCTCCGAACCCCTTCTCGGAGATGGGGTTTGTTGCCTAGGGGGGATCACCCGTCCCGAGGCATCAATGACGACGAATGGTTGGCCCAGACGATCTTTTGCCGAAGGTCGCTGGGTTTGGTGAGTAAGTTGTGTTGCCTGGGCCGCCGCCTTACGCTGTCGCCTCGACGCCCCTGAACGTGAGGCTGAGGCGGTGGGTTGCTTTTTCGTCAGAGCTTCAATCTGAGCCTTTATTGCAGCCATTTGCTCTTGCATCTGCTGCACGGTATCCAAAGGGTTTGGGCTCGGAGTGAAGCCTGAAATAGGGTGGGTAACGATCCCCACCCGAGAGCCACCTCCGAGGTTAGCTCCTGCCGCCGGAGCGGTGTTTCCATCATCTTCAACGATCGCCATGGAAGAGCTAAGAAACAGAGGAAGAGTAACCTCCAAGAAGAAGAGAAGAACGCCGGGAAGGTGAGAAAATTACTCCCTCCCCAGCAGAGTCGCCAATTGTGGAGCCCTCTTTCTCTGGTTGCTTTCCCAGATGATGGACGGCAGAGATGAATCCTTCACTCTCGAGCTTATACCTAAACCTGCACACTGAACGCACTGTTAGTACCGGACTAGACCGTTGAGTCCAGAACGGTACTCCGACGGTCTAGTAAGTAGGTGCAGAAAACGAAATGCAGATCTAGGGTTTTATGTGTAGAGTTGAACGTACCTTTTCTAGGTGATGAAGTGTTCCTTATATAGGTGAGCCTTAGCTTGACATCCAAGCACAGCTGTGCTCGTCACGTGACGTAACCGTTCGGCTGGCGTCACGATGACGAGCCCGGAGGAATATATTACGGGCACATGCCTCCAGTAAAGTTGCTACACGTGGCATAACCGTTCGGATGACGTCACTTGCCATGATCGCGGTTTGTTAAGCGCATTTGCAGCATTAACTGCACTGCTGACTCAGCATTCGGTCTTTCGGCATATTCCTGGATTGTAAAGTCGGTTTACGTCGTCTCTCGAGTACGCCCCAAGGTCTTCTAGTATTAACCATGAAAGGTCACAAATGAATTAAATGTAGGTGAGGTCTCGGCAAATACCGAAGAGTCCCTCATAGACAATCTCTCGGAGACAATCAAGGAGGTGTCTCATTATGTGAACCAGGTGCTCGGTATATCCGGACCCCTACAATCTACTTTCAATCCAATCCACTGTTATTGTCGTTGTTGAGAACATGATCTTCTTCGACGTAGGTTTAGAATCTTTAGATTCCTCACTATCAAAACTCAAAAGGATAAAGAGGCAGGGCGGGCATCTCCCAACATGCCAAACCTCTGGCTAGCACCCGATCCTAGTTAAAGGGCCAGCCTAGGGCAACGTTAGTGCAATTCCGATCGACCAATGGTGGCGTGTTGTTAACGTTGAGATTCAACCTAACAGGAAGATCAGATCACGAATCTCATTCAACTGTTGTTGATGCGTCTCGAACTGTTGTTGATGTCTCTCAATCACTTCCTACAAGGCATCTCCTGATCTCCCCACGATCACCGTCAATATATAGAGTTTGTGCAAACTCTTTCCGAACATGGCGAAGAATGAAACACCACAAAAAATATACCACTGCACTTTTGTCCTCGAATAATGTAGAATTACGTGTTCCAATTTTTTTTTGCGGGAGAAAATCAAAGCGCACAAAAATTACCCATGAAATAATTCTATTGATTATTCCATTTCCTTGCACAAAATCGTTTTCAGTCCCACTCAACATATCCACATGTACACAGTAAGGTTCTCTTCCTATCTCAATCTCTCCCTTTTACTCGTTCGCTCTCCCCCACACTTTACAACTCACAAGCACAACTGCACAAGCATATATAGAGACTGTATTCCACAAATAATACATCATACACACGCTTATTTCTTGATTATTCCATCTCCTTGAACAAAATTGCTTTCAGTCCCACTCAACATATCCACACGTACAACGTGGATGGGAAACCCCCTTAAGGTTCTCTCTCTCTCTCTCTCTCTCTCTCTCTCTCTCTCTCTCTCTCTCTCTCTCTCTCTCTCTCTCTCTCGCATTTGCTCTCCCCCACACTTTACCACTCACAAACATAAGCATATATAGAGACTGTCTTCCACATATAATACACTATACACACGCATCCCACAATACTATTTATCAAAAACTACACCTGCTCACCTAAGCTTACAACTCAACAGTAGTGTAGCGGCCGGGTCCGTGGGAGTCAGCAAGGGCCTCCTCCACGTTGCAGGGGAGCTAAAAGGGGCACTACCCCAGTCTGCAAAACTGAATGCAGATCGCTCCGCCGGGATGACGCCGAGCGCATGGCGCCTTCGGTTGGTGCCGCGGATGTGCGGTTCTGTACGAATATGGATTTAAATAAAGTCCGCCGAACGGTTTGGTGCCGAGGAGATGTCACTTATAGCTTGGTTCATAGAGAAGCCTTCGGGGGCTCCGCCGATCGGCGCGCCGAGCGTCCGAGGGGCTGGGCCGCGCACGTGCCGAGTCGGTTGACCTCGGCAGCGTGGGGAGCTCGAATACATCTAGTCTGGTAGAGGCGTGTCAGACAAGCTAGAAATGTCATGATGAGGCATTAAATGCGGCAGTCATCTGCTCTGCCACCGCCGCCTGCAGGAGCACGTGGGCGATGGGAGAAATCTCAGGTTGATTTGACCACTCGAGCTCACCTGCCCTGACGACGGTCAGGATTTGGCGTCTGCAGCAGGGATAAGGGTCATATCACCTGTCATTCCGAGGGCGAATGACAGGCACGTGGGGGGCGCCGAGCGCGTGGAACGCACTCTCCCCTCAGCCTATAAATATCCAACCACAACTACCACAAGGGGGATTCCTCTCTCCTCATCTACTACACACATAACTCCTCTTCTCTCTTTAAGATTTCTGGTGCATCTCTTAGCTCCGGTGACTGACTTAATCATCGGAGTGCCTTCCCGGACCACCACCGTCCGGGCTAGGCACTAACGTGATTATCTACGTGTGCAGGTGACCCTCTCCGGCGAGCAGCGGCGGTTCAGGCTTGCATTGCACTCTCTACCACTCCCCGTTCCACTCCTAGAGGTCCAAAGAGCTCTTTCCGGCGAAGAGACCCCCACAATTGGCGACTCCGCTGGGGACCTAAGGAAGTCACTCCTCCCAGTTTCTCTAAACTTATTGGTGGTGTATCTTGCCATCCTCCAAGGGCTCTTCTTTCAAAAACCCCTTCAGTTGCTGCTCAAATGGCCAACCTCACTCTGGGCCTTGATGCGTTTGGTCCTGACGGCGAGTTTCGCAGCACCGCCGAACGGTACCGGTACCACCAGGTCAGGAGTGACTTGGGACTCACCCCTCCCCTGACGGGCAACAGGGTTGGAGCGTCCACCGTTGCCACCAACGGCGCCGGCCCCAGCAACGCCGGTGCCAGTAACATCCTCTTCAATATGGATGGAAACGTCCTTTCGCTAGACAACCTTACAACTCCGGCGCACACAGGGGCTCTTCCCCCGCCTCCTCCTCTCACCATAGAGGAAGAACTGGCATTGCTAAGGAAAGAAGTGCTGGCGATGAGGGAGGCCAGAAATCAACCCACGAGATCGAGGTCCGGCGGACGGACAAGAACTCGGAGGCCGCCGCCGAGCACGAGGACTGACAATGAGGGACGGGCCCCAGTCTTTTCTCGTCTCGGACAGGTCGTGGAGGTAGACCGCCGAGGCGGTGCACTTGTCGTCCCGACGGAGACTGCGCGTTCACGGCAGCAACACACACGTGGCAGTCACTCTCGGCAGACCGACCACGCCGAAGATAGCGCCACGGCTTCTAGCGCCCGAACGCCCAACGCCAGGGAGGCGGAACGGCGACAGCACAAGGGGAAGGGCCTGGCAGATGTCCCACAAGGCCATAACGGCCAATCCCGAGCGCACGAAGAACGGGGGGATAACCGTAACCATAACCGATCGGGGGATCGGGGAGGTGACCGGCGCCATTGCCAGTCGGAAGATAGGCATGGCGCCCAGGGCGGGATACCCCACGTTCGGGAAAATTGTTCGCGCGGCAACAGGGCCACCAACCCAGTTGAGGTCTCGGCAGGACATGAACGGGACGAGAACAACGGTCTTAAGCCCGGGGACAGGTATACGCTGCGAAACGACGGAGGCAGCATAGTGCTCGTCAACGTGCAGACCGGTGAAACTAAAGTTTATCATGCCGAGCTCGACGCCGGGGACCGCCACCCTCGGGGAGAAGTGGCAAGGACCCGGGACGGGCGAAACAAAAGGCTGTCGTCCGAGAGAAGCAACGTGCACGCGGACGGCCACGCCGAGGAGTACCGAGCAGCCGGACCAGCAAAACGAACCCATGGGGAATACCGAGCGGTCGACCTCAACCGCCCGTATCCTGCCGACTCCAGGTTAGAGAAGTCGAAACAATCTCCTTTTTCCCGGGCAATCACCGAGGCGGCCCCGCCGCGCGGTTTCAAAATGCCTAAATTTGATAAGTATGAACCCACGACGGACGCAATTACACACGTCCAGCAATATCGCCTAGTCTCGGAGCTCTACGGCCATAGCGATTCCCTAATGTGCCGAGCGTTTTCTATGAGTCTCGGGACAGCGGCGCTCCTGTGGTACGGCCAGCTCGCTCCGGGGTCTATAAACGACTTCGACGAGCTAGAGCGCGCGTTCACGTCGCGGTTTGTGACTAGCAACACACAGCCGAAGACGCTCGACGTGCTTGTCAATATGAAGAGGGGCTCGGATGAGACCCTGAAGGAATACATTGCTCGGTACTGGGAGGTGTACAGCCTTGTGGAAGGCTGTGATCAAAAGATCGCTTCCACTTCATTCAAAAATGGACTTGATAGCCACTCTGACCTCTTCAAGGAACTCATGGTCCGGCCGCCGAAAAACATGGTCGAATTGATGGAGACTGTGAACCGTTTCCGAGAGCTCGAAGAGCACCTCTTCGACCGAGAAACCAAGAGAGACACCGGAAAGGCCGCACCAAAGGAAACAAGAAAGCAAGTCAACACCTTGAAGAGGGGGAGGGGCGACCAAGGAGGAGGTTTCGGGAACAGGGGTCCCCGAGACACCGGTAGAGACAATAACGGGGCAGGGGGATGGGAAAGGCCCCCCAGAAACGACAACGACTACCTCGCCGAGACCACCTACTTCACCATGCCAATCTACAGGCTGCTGGCAGAGGTCGGCCGGAAGCGCTGGTTCTACTGGCCAGAGGAGAAGATGGGGTCGGATCCCACCCAGAAAGGAAAGTGCACATACCACAATGAGATGGGGCATTACACCACGGGGTGCCGACCGTTTAAGGCGCACCTCGAGCAATTGGTCGCCGAGGGTCGCATGGAAGAATGGATAGACCGCGTTCGGACGCCGACGGTTCTCAGAGGAGCCGCTCCTCAGCCAAACCAAGCCATCCTCCAGCCACCGCAAAACCAACAGCCGCCCGGGGAGAGGGTGCGTCCGGGGGTGGTTGTCACAATCCACGGACCGGTCGGCAAAGCCCGGGCCGACGCGATGCACGAGGAGCTGCAGAAGTTGGAGGCAGCAATGCAAGTGATGACGCTCGGAAGGGCGCCGAAGCGAAAATACGAGGAGCCTATGGAGCCTTACACCATTTCCTTCTCCGAACGGGATTTGGACGGGCTACAGTTCCCACATGACGATGCCCTTGTTCTTGAAATCAGTATTGACGACGTGGACGTCAGGAGGGTCTTGGTGGACCAGGGGAGCTCCGCCGACGTCCTCTACTACTCGGCCTATAAGGCCATTGGACGGACGCGTGACGAGCTTGCCCCCTCAGACACCCCCCTCGTCGGGTTCACCGGGTTCCCAGTCTACCCTCTCGGCAGCATCACCCTCCCGGTCCGGGCGGGGTCGATGCGTTTGGAGATCGAGTTCACCGTAGTGGACTCCCCGAGCCCATACAACGGCATCCTGGGACGAGGCTGGCTCCACGCAATGGGCGCCATCGCCTCGACCCTCCATCAATGCGTTCGGTACATTGGCGTGTCTGGAAAACAGGAAACAATCCAAGGCGATCAAATGGCCTCGAAAAGGTGTTTCGTCAACGCCGTGCGCCAAAAGGATCGGAGGGAGGGCAGGCCGCCCAAGCAGGTGCACTGGATCGAAGCACCTGAGTGCACTCAAGTCCTCGACGACGTTGGCTCGAGTGCCGAGGACAAGTCAGTCGAAGAATTGGTCAAGGTGCCCATTGACGAAGAGGGTACCCGTTACTTCATGATCGGCTCGGATCTCTCCAACCCCGAGCGGAACGACTTGGTCTCTTTCCTCAAGGATAACATTGGGATCTTTGCGTGGACTCCGTATGAAATGCCGGGTGTCAGCCCTGATTTCATCACGCACGCCCTCAATGTCGATCCGGCTAGGAGACCGGTGGTGCAGAAGCCGAGACGTTCCTCAGCAATCCACTCCGATGCGGTCGTGGAGGAAGTTGACCGCCTGATCGAGGCGGGAGCTATCCGAGAGGTAATTTACCCCACATGGCTGGCTAACACCGTGGTGGTCAAGAAGAAGAATGGGAAGTGGAGGGTATGTGTAGATTACACTAACCTCAACGACGCTTGCCCCAAGGACTGTTTTCCCCTCCCTCGGATTGACCAGTTGGTAGATGCAACCGCCGGGCACGCTAGGCTAAGCTTTATGGATGCCTACCGCGGTTACCACCAGATCGCAATGGATGTCGCGGATGTAGAAAAGACCGCGTTCATCACGCCGAGGGGCACCTATTGCTATCAGGTGATGCCGTTCGGATTGAAGAATGCTGGGGCTACCTACCAACGAATGGTTTCCAAGATGTTTGCTAAGGAGCTTGGCGATATCATGGAAGCCTACATCGATGATATGGTAGTCAAGAGCAAGTTCGCGGAAGACCATCTGTCCCACCTCGGTAAGGTCTTTTCCATCCTCAAAAAGCACGATTTGAAGCTTAACGCGGAGAAATGCGCGTTCGGGGTCGGTTCTGGAAAATTTCTGGGATACCTCGTCACCCGCCGAGGGATCGAGGCTGATCCCAACCAACTTGAAGCTATCCGAAGGCTCCGAGCGCCATCGACAATCAAGGAGGTTCAGCGGCTGACGGGGATGGCTGCGGCCCTTAATCGCTTTATAAGCAAGTCCTCTGATGCTTGCCGACCCTTCTTCCAGTCCATCAAGACAAGTAAAAGGGGCTTCGACTGGAACGCCGAATGCGACGCCGCGCTCAAAGAGCTCAAGAGTTATATGTCACGAGCGCCAATGCTGGTGACGCCGAAGGAAGACGAAGATCTCTACCTCTACCTAGCAGTATCCGAACATGCCGTGAGCTCGGCACTGGTTCGGCAGGAGGGCTTTGAGCAGTTCCCGATCTATTACTCAAGCAAGACAATGCTCCCAGCCGAAACCAGGTACCTGCCAATTGAGAAACTAGCACTATCCCTGGTCACGGCCAAGAGAAAGCTCCTACCGTACTTCCAGAGCCATACTGTCGTGGTAATCACGGCGTATCCCCTAAAGACCGTCATGAGAAAGGCAGATCTCTCGGATCGGATCTGCAAGTGGTCCTTGGAATTGGCCAACTTCGACATCCGGTATGCGCCCCGGACGGCGATCAAGGGTCAAGCTTTGGCCGATTTCGTCGCCGAGCTAACGCCCAAGCTGGAGTCCGATCTCCAGAAAGAGAATGCCGCCGAAGATGCAGATGCCGAAACACCAGGTGGCATTGCTACCACCCCAGAGCGGTCTGGGCTTGTTCGCAGGCGATCTCCGCCCCGCGCAGCTACCATCTATACGGGCGAGTCTTGGCGAATGCACGTGGACGGCGCATCAAACAGCCGAGGGGCAGGGGCTGGGATTGTGCTCATTTCCCCTCAGGGCACCCTCCACGAGTGTGCAGTGAGCATCGGCTTCCCAGCCACGAACAACGAAGCGGAGTACGAGGCTCTAATTGCTGGGCTCCGCCTCGCTCTCGCTCTTGGGGTGGATGAATTACACGTTTTCAGTGACTCCATGCTGGTGGTGAACCAGTTAAACAGTGAATATGGTTCCGGCGACGCTCGGATGTTGAAATATATCAGCCATGTTCTGGAATTGCAAAGTAGCTTCAAGACAGTCCACTTCTCCCATGTCGGTCGAGAAAAGAATGCTCACGCCGACGCCCTCGCTGCTCTCGGATCAGCGTGCAACGAGCTCGGGGGCACGCGGACGATTATGCTCGGGGAAATCGCTGTCCCAAGCTTCGAGCTGGGGGCCGAAGCCGTCATGACGATCGCTGCCCTCGGCCCGAGCTGGATGGACCCCCTGATCTCCTACCTCCGAGACCAGACGCTCCCTTCGGACAAAAAAGAGGCTCACCGCATCCGTTGCCAGTCGGCGTCCTACTTCCTCTCCCCGACGGGCCAACTGTACCGCCGCACCTATACCGGCCCCGACCTCCGCGTGCTGCACGACGCCGAGGTTCCTCGCGTCCTCCGTGAGCTCCACGAGGGAAGTTGTGGCAACCACTCGGGGGGACGCACCCTCTCCGAGCGGGCCGTAACCCAGGGCTACTGGTGGCCAAAAATGAAGAGGAGCGCCGATGATTACGTCAAGAAGTGTGAAGCGTGCCAGAAGCACTCCCCTATCCTTCACCAGCCCACCATGTCTCTGCAGCCGGTTACGAGCCCTTGGCCGTTCGCCCAGTGGGGGCTCGACATTGTTGGAATCCTCCCCACGGCCCCTGGCGGCTTTCGGCACCTCATCACAGCCACGGATTACTTCACCAAGTGGGTGGAAGCCGAACCACTGATCCACATCTCGGCTGCCGAGGTCGAGCAATTCATCTGGAAGAACATCATCTCTCGTTTCGGCGTACCCTACGCTATAGTCTCCGACAACGGCACCCAATTCGTCGCCGAGGCCATCAAGACGCTCTGCAAGAAAAAGAACATTCGCGTCTATAACTCAACTGTGGCTTACCCGCAAGGAAATGGCCAAGCCGAGGCCTCGAACAAATCAATCTCGGCCGGCCTCAAGCGTCGGCTGACCAACAAGCGCGGGAAGTGGGTTGAAGAACTGCCCAAGGTTCTCTGGGGCTACCGAACGACCCCCCGACGAGGAACCGGCCGAACGCCTTTCTCAATGGCTTACGGGACGGAGGCCATCCTCCCACTTGCAGCCATTGCTCCCTCCACCCGGACTGAGGCGTTCCATCCTGCCACGAACGATGAGCACCTAGCCTCCGAGCTCGATCAGGTTGAGGATCTCCGAGACGAGGCCCACATCAAGTACGCTGCTTACCAACAGGAGGTCGCTCGGGGGTATAACAAGCACGTTCGCATCCGCCCTTTCAATATTGACGACCTCGTTCTCCGAGCAGTTGTGTAAAAGAAAAATAAGAAGAAGTTCATGCCCAACTGGGAGGGCCCTTACCGTATTACAGCCAAAGCTGGCTACGGAGCCTACAAGCTAGCTGAAATGGATGGTTCGGCGGTCAGCAACCCTTGGAACGCCTCGAAGTTAAGGAAGTTCTATGGTTAGGATCTTATGCTTATCATTTTCTTTACACGTTTGTCGTTCCCTTGGTAGCTTTTTGTAATACCTGGGAATTGGAATGTTAATGATAAGATCCTATCTTTAGTTGACTATCATTTTTTAATTCTCTCAAATTCAAGTTAACTGTCCCTGTTCGGTAGAACGGCCGCCTACGTTCGGTTGTGCAAAAGAACCTGTTTGGCAAAACGATTTGTGAGCGTTCGGTCGAACAACACAGTCGTACCGAAAAGGGCGGCGCTGATACGTACAAGCGCACGGGGAGAAGTCCCTGGTCTCGGCACGACCAACCTATCGAGCTAGCAGGGGCTATTGTCTCGATCCGTCGCTCGGCGCGATTTTTCCTATCAAGCTAGCAGGGGCTATTGTCTCGATCCGTCGCTCGGCGCGATTTTTCCTATCGAGCTAGCAGGGGCTATTGTTTCGATTTGTCGCTCGGCGCGACCAACCTATTGAGCTAGCTGGGGCTATTTTTTCCGATTCGTCGCTCGTCACGATATTTCCCTCGGCTCGGCTTTGAAATCAGGGGCTATTCTTCCTTGAGTTTCCAAGCAGAACCGAGAGAAATTTTTTAACTCTCTTGCTTCGGAAGGGTGCCGTTATGGCATCGACCCCCCACCGAAGCAGGGGCTATCATTCATTACCAGTTCGTGTGTTTCGGTGATTACCATTTATTACCAGTTTCGATGGTTACGATTCATTGTTTACGAGAAACAACACTTGGAGCAAAAACATTACAAAAGGAGAAAGGAAAGTTAAAAACATTCGTTCATTACATTACAAAAGGAAGGGGGCTCGGCCCCGAATACATAAACTTGAAAAGAAAAAGAGGGCTAAGCCCCCACATTGGTGGCGTCGGGGTTGGCAGCATCAACGGCAGCCTCACGCTCGGCATCATCCCCCTCGGGAACCTCTTCCTCATCATCGAAAGGCATCTCCGGGACCTCGGTCTCGGGCACAGGAGGAATGGAGGACCGAAGGGCGGAGTCCGCCGGGACGGACATGCTGTCGTAGGCCCTGCCGAAAGCTTGGGGCCAGCAGTCAGCTCGACCAAGGAGGTACCCCTTTCCGAAGGCCTTCTCTTCGTTCTCATTGGCCTCCTGGGCGAACTGCTGCAGCGTCTCGCGTTTCCCCCTCTCATAGCCGTTGGAGTCAGCGGCAGCCATGTTTTCCTCGTTCTCGGTTTTGGCGCGCTGGAGATCCTTTTCGGCAGCCATGACTTTGCTCTCGGCCGTCATAGCCCTCTCCTCGGCCTCCTTCAGTAGTCGGCGAGCCTCCGAGAGCTGCTTCTCGAGCTCCCGCCCATCGGCAGCGAGGGCCTCGGCGCTTTTCTTCAGGCTTGCCCGAGCCTTCTGCTCCGCCTCCAGCTTCCTCTCGACCTCGGTCTTCTCGACGCCAAGTTTGTAGACCTTGTCGCCGAGAGCCAAGGCCGACTGGCCAGCCTGCAACAGATTCAAAACTACATGAGTAAGAAGCCGAAGGCAAAAACTTGGAGAGAAACACGAAGTGTGAAGTTAAAATTTTACCCTCACGATGTGAGTACACATCTCGGCGTAGTTGTCCGCCGTGTTATTGGGCTCGGCCTTCATATCCCTCGGCAGGGCGAGGGCCTTCAGCAGGGTCATCGCCGTCTTTCGGCTCTCCCGAACGCTGGCGTTTTTCTTCACGGGCTCGCCGCGCGAGGTCTGGATCACTGGGACCCAAGGCTCGTCCCTATCGACCGGGGGAGGCGTATCCCCGAGCGTCGGAGAAGCCACCTGCTTGTCCGTAGGGGCTGTCCTCCTCGGCTGGACGTCGGTCGGGGTAATTTGGGGAGGAAGAGTTGGCGGCAGAGGCGCTTTGGACCCCCCCGGGGCCTCATCCGTCCGAACCTTCTTTGATGGGCCCTCACCCTCGGCAGTGACCCCAGGCTTGGAGCCCGCTGCCTTCTCGGCTTCCTTCCTCTTCCTCTCGGCCCTCTCCTTTTTCTGCGCCTCCCTCAGAGCAGAAGATCCAGCCATTTCGGCGTCGGCGCCGCTACCCGCGATGAAAGCTTGGGGTTGATGGCTGGCGATCCTCGGAACACGCTCCCGGCCGGCAAGGTCGGCGCGTTGAATGTCAGGATCGAAGAGGCGCCTTCGTCGCTCACCTGTTCTCGGCACAGGGCTTTTCCCTCGCTTCAAAAAGCCTCTGTACGACGGCACGTAACCAAGAATAGCGGGGGCGGTGCGGTTCTGGATGCCGAAGATCTGGTCGATAACGTCGTCGTCGGCGTCCTTGGCGAGCTTCTTCGTCACCTTCCTGCACACTGAGAAAATAAGGCGAATACATATTAGGAGAGTACACGGGGCAAGAACATAAAACAAGAAAAATGAAAATGCAAGTATGAACTCTCGGCTTACTAGGCCTCCCACGGCGCCAGGGGACGGACCACCTGGATTCCTCGCTCGGGGTTTTTTCGTAGTTCCCCTTAACGATCACCAGCTCGCAGGCATGCCTCTCCGAGTCCGATAGCTGGCCGATGAGGTGGGGGTACTCGGGGCGTCTCGAGAAGTAATAACGGCCGTAGCTTTTGCTTCGCGCCACAGTATAGACCGCCATCAGGTCGGTCAGGCGGAAGGGGATGTTGTGCTGCTCGGATAACCTCACCACCGAGCAGATGATGCGGTACACATTGGTTGCCAACTGGTGGGGGGCGAGTTCGTACACATCCAGGAACTGTCGGAGGAGCCGAGGCATAGGGCAGGACAGCCCGCCCTCGGCAATAGCCATCAGGGGAACAGTCACCTGCCCTTGCACGTAATGGATTTTGTCGTCAGTGGGCCTGGTGATTTCCACGTCGTCAGGGATGTTGAAGTCCCTTCGGAACGCGGCCAGCTTATCCGCAGAACCGTCGAAATACATATCGACGTACTTGCACTTCCTGTGCTTGGGGTTCGGCGGCGGGATCGACTCCCAGCCATGTCCGTACTCGACACCCCCCTCGACATCGGCCTCGTCTTCGTCTTCAGGGGCTGGTTCCTGCTCCACATTCTCGGTTCCGGGGTGGGACGAGCCCTCATCATCCCCTGCTTGTCCGAGAGGGCCTGAGTGAGAGCCTTCGCCCTCGGCTCGAGGAACGCTCCCCTCGGTCTGCGGGGACAGTGCCAAGAAGTTGTCCACCTCGAGAACATCGACGGGCTCGGGCTCGTCGAACCCCGCGGTCTCCCTGTCGATCTCGATAACCTCAACATCCGAAGCCCAGCCTCCGGTAAGGTTCGGGAGCTCGGTCGGGTCGATGGTGGGAGATAGAGGGACCCCGGACGGAACCTCGGTCTCAGGGCTCGGATTGGGAGGTACGCTATGCGCGGAAGTGGTGGCCTGAGAGCCGCTCTCGGCGCGCTGGGCTTCTGCTTCCATTTCCGCCCAACGCTCGGGGGTTATGGCTTGGAGGGGGGTTATATTCAGTGGGGGGACTCCGGTGTGCGGAGGGACGGAGTGCGCTCGGCTTCTGTAGCCTCTTCCGAGGCTCCTGAGTTGCTCGCGGAGAAGGAGGTCCTGAACGAAGTTGCCGAATCTGTAATCGGCGAGAACGTCGTCTGAGGATGAGTCCGAGGAGTCCGAGCTCATCCAAGCAGTAACCTACAGTGCACGGGTGAAACAACCGTCAGCGATATGCACAGGTTTGAGTTCGAGAAAATATGAAGGGTCGAGCTTCGGCCCCAGCCGAGCTCCACACGGGGTGTCACTTATCCCAAGAACCCAACGTGTTGCAGATCCCTCGGCGAAAACCTACCTGTAGGGGCGCTCGGCTCGCTCAAGTATCTCTCGGCTGGTGACAGTGCGTGCAGGGGTCACGCGCTCGGAAGAACACGATGAGTGTTCTTCGAGCCCAGAATCCGGCGGTCGTGCTCCGCCGCACGAACCGCCGGAGTACTCAACTACACAGAAACAGAAAAGGCGAAAAAGGGAGAAAACGCCCAAAAACCCTCCCAAAATGCAACGAAAATGCACGAAAAGTTCACAAAAACATAGAGAAACAGGAGAAGAACGAAATACCTGAGATTTGGTGGAAAAATCTTCGCCTGAGCACGAGATTTCGACGGAGGTGAGTGGCTGAGCAAGGCGGCGACGGCGCGGTGCGGGTTCTGATGCTAGAGAGAGAGAGTGCCGGTGACTCTCTCTCCTGCCCCCCGTGTATTTATAGGGGATAACCCCCCTACTCAATAGGTGCCATAATGGCGCCGGCTCGGGAGGCGAAGGGTCAGCCAATCAGATCGGGACACCTGTCCCAGAGTTCAAACCGTTTGGGCGCGAATCCATGCGACGGCACTCGGACCAACCACGCAGCGGCACGTGGCGGCAACATCAGCACGCGTCATAGATTCTTGACACGGCGTGTCAGGTGTCCCTTCACGTCACTTCTCGACGTGACATTTCGAGCTCTATCCAATCCGAGCGCCGGGTTTAAAGGGTCTCGGAGCATCAGTTCCCCGATCGTAGCAGCAACCCTCCGAGCGTGGTGCCCCGACCACCGTTTAGCCGACCGCAGTTCCGATCGTATCAACTCCAACAATCCGCCGTCCCTCGTCTTGGGAAGTTGATGGGGCTATTGTAGCGGCCGGGTCCGTGGGAGTCAGCAAGGGCCTCCTCCACGTTGCAGGGGAGCTAAAAGGGGCACTACCCCAGTCTGCAAAACTGAATGCAGATCGCTCCGCCGGGATGACGCCGAGCGCATGGCGCCTTCGGTTGGTGCCGCGGATGTGCGGTTCTGTACGAATATGGATTTAAATAAAGTCCGCCGAACGGTTTGGTGCCGAGGAGATGTCACTTACAGCTTGGTTCACAGAGAAGCCTTCGGGGGCTCCGCCGATCGGCGCACCGAGCGTCCGAGGGGCTGGGCCGCGCACGTGCCGAGTCGGTTGACCTCGGCAGCGTGGGGAGCTCGGATACATCTAGTCTGGTAGAGGCGTGTCAGACAAGCTAGAAATGTCATGATGAGGCATTAAATGCGGCAGTCATCTGCTCTGCCACCGCCGCCTGCAGGAGCACGTGGGCGATGGGAGAAATCTCAGGTTGATTTGACCACTCGAGCTCACCTGCCCTGACGACGGTCAGGATTTGGCGTCTGCAGCAGGGATAAGGGTCATATCACCTGTCATTCCGAGGGCGAATGACAGGCACGTGGGGGGCGCCGAGCGCGTGGAACGCACTCTCCCCTCAGCCTATAAATATCCAACCACAACTACCACAAGGGGGATTCCTCTCTCCTCATCTACTACACACATAACTCCTCTTCTCTCTTTAAGATTTCTGGTGCATCTCTTAGCTCCGGTGACTGACTTAATCATCGGAGTGCCTTCCCGGACCACCACCGTCCGGGCTAGGCACTAACGTGATTATCTACGTGTGCAGGTGACCCTCTCCGGCGAGCAGCGGCGGTTCAGGCTTGCATTGCACTCTCTACCACTCCCCGTTCCACTCCTAGAGGTCCAAAGAGCTCTTTCCGGCGAAGAGACCCCCACAAGTAGTAATCTGAACATGGTTCGAATTCTAAGGACTAAAATGAAGTTCACCGGCCATTTGTTTAAAAAATTCTTACTCCTTCCCAATTCATCTATTTTTAAATACAGGCCGTAGAAGAATTATTTGTGAACTCTGAAGCTAACACGAGGAACAATATGCGAAGAACCCCTCAGGAGTTATTCACCGATACACACAAGGATCTAGTCGAGAAAGGAGAGAAGTGGATGAAAGACACTGCAACTTCGTGCACAATCATAGCGGCTCTGATCGTCACAGTGGTATTTGCTGCTGCCATCACTGTGCCAGGCGGGAACAACGGCGACAGCGGCCTCCCGATCTTCTTGGAAGACCGATCCTTTGTCCTATTCGGTGTGTTTGACGCGCTCGCGCTTTTTTCCTCAACGACTTCCTTGTTGATGTTCTTGTCCATCCTCACGTCCCGTTACGGGGAACAAGATTTTCTGTATCCTTTGCCTAAGAAGTTGATTATTGGGCTGTTTACTCTGTTCCTGTCCATTATAGCCATGATGGCTGCCTTTGCTGTCACATTAGAAATGGTGTTTTGGTACAACAGGACATGGATTTCCATTTCTGGAGTTGCATTATCCTGTGTGCCCGTCAGCCTTTTTGCTTTGCTGCAGTTTCCGCTACTAGTTCGCATGATCAAATCCACTTACTTCCCCGGCATTTTCAAGAAAAGAAGCAAACCCATTTTTTACTAAAAAGGAGACAAAAATTTGGCCATTTATCTTCCAGCTTTTGATCTGTATCAATCTGTTCTAGTCTTCTAGATAAGCTAGAACGGATGTTGTGGGTGTTATATGTTGGAGTTCGGGATTTGGGAGAGCGAGTGGTTATCCGTTCTTTGTATTTTGTATAAACAATGTATTAATTTGTTTGCTTTGAAAATTCGTAGGACTTCAAAATAAAAAGAGAGAAAAAAGTGTGAGAGTGTGGAGGTTTCATGTGAGAGAGATTGTAATCTGTGTGAATCGTGGAATTGATGTTTTGTGAATTTATATACTCTTTGTATTCTGCAATTGATTATTAAAATCTTGAGTGTGTGATAAAAGCTCCTTTCTTTCGGGGGAACTTATACATCATGATCCAATGAGGTTCTAATTAAGCTTTCTTTGGGGCTTAGATGCCTTCCAGATTGTAAAATCTCACTTTTAAATGCCTGATTATGTGAATTAATAGTATATATGGATGCTAATTAGAGTTTATGGAAATTAGTAATGGGATTATAGTGATCCTAATTATGCGTTGGTATTAAGGGCCTGCTCTTGCCCAGAGAGTTTTTCTCTCTAAAAAGTAGATTACCTAGGGTTTCATCTCTTTTGCTGCCGGCTGCCTCTCCCTTTCCGGCCTCCTTTTCCTTTGTTCCTCCGCCCTCCTCCCCTTCCCCTCCCCTTTCTTTGGCTCCATGGAGGGGGGTGGGGGCGCCGCCTTTTGACCCCTTCTCCCTCCCCCGTTTTCTCCGCCCTCCACCATCTCCTCACCCATCCGCCTGAGATCCTCCATCTCCTCTACGCCTACCGCCCCACCCCCCCTACCCATCGTTTCACTGCCTCCATCTCCTCCACGCCTACCGCCCCAACCCCCCTACCCATCGATTCACTGCCTCCTCTGGATTTGGGTTTACTTTCAGACGGGGAGATGAGGTTATGGTGGCTCGGCCCCTCCGGCGAATAACGGTACCTGAGGTCATTCGGCGGCGACTTTGGGGTTTGGATCTCCCACCGGAGCAGCGACTCAGCTTCAACTCAGTTGCGACTCAGTGTGACTCGGTGTAACTCGGTTCGGGTGTCATGGGGTAACTCAGCTTTGCTTCTGTGGTTGTCCAGTTTGCTTTTATTTTGTACAGATTATCTGTGCATTTTTACTGTTTTTCTGGTAGTTGGGTTTGTTAGTTTGATTACATATACGCTGTTAGTGTCTGGTTTGAGCTGGGGACCTATTTGGGTTCTCTTCTACTGTCTTTTGATTGGATTCATCATCCCGTCCCATAGGTGTCGGGTCTGCTACGGCAGGTGTGTCTGGTTGTGGTTTCCATGCCATGCTTGTTTCAATTGTTAGTAGATTTGGTTCATTCCTGTGTTTTGATGTAATCGTTGCCGGATGGCTTTGATATGAAATATCTTGACGTTTTCAAAAAAAAAAAAAAAATTATGCGTTGGTCATAATCGCTCTCTCGTTGCTTCTTAATTTGTCTCCTCTATTTATATGTTGCATATTCACGCATAACACGGTACAATACATTCGCATAAATATCACAGCCGGGAACCGTGGTTGTCAGCCAATAACTACCTCACCACCACTCCACCACGGCCTCAAAGGCACTTCTGGCCATCTCCCCGTCGCCATGAAAATCATCCCAAAACAACCTCGCATCACCACCAACCCCTGTTTTTTGGGATCAGTGTGCTACGGCTACTATATTGTCATTAACGTTTTTCGACCCTTTTAAGGTACGAGTTTAGCTTCGGTCTCTTCATAAACATCGGCCTAGTTTTCAAAAAAATTTAGCAATTCAGTTGCTAAAATCATGATGATTTTAGAAAAAAGAGTTCACCAGGTGTTAAAATCATGGGATTTCAAATCAAAAAATGAAGTGGTTCTGTGTATCGTTTTTCGATTTTTTTCGCACCAAATTAAATTACTCCTCATGTACTTTAATTCGGTGTAAAAATTTCAAAAAATAATACACGGAATCACTTAATTTTTTTATTTGAAATACCATGGTTTTAGCAACTGTTGATTTTTTTGGAAAACTAGGCCATAGTACTACTCAATATCTTTCATTTGACGCTTTGTTTTTTTTTTTTTTTTTATCAGTATTTGACGCTTTGTTTGCCATGCAACAGTGGAAAAAAGATCGATTTATGGTGAATTTTTGGAAGGTCTAACTTGACCAATCGTCCCCAAAGTATTTGGATATGTCAATTTGATCCCTAATGTGTAAATTTATCAATTGCGTCCCCATCATTTGCAACGTGTATTTAAATGGTCCCTAGGTATTAATAGGGTTTGGAAGTGGAGGGCAATTTGGAAAGGTTTGGAAAATTCTTCCAGCAAGTTATGGGTTTGAAATACAAATTTGTGTTTTTAATTTTTAGTGGGATGAATTTAGCGGTATGCTAATAGAATTGCCCCTTCTTCATATTGTCAGTAAAAAAAAAAACAGTTGAAAGGACCAAAAGCCCATCCATTTCCTTCAAGACATCAAACCTACCCGTGCTGTGTCGACAGACGAGTAGTGGAAGCAACTGCCATTGTCATTTACAAAATCACGCACAAACTTCCCAAGGCAGTCTCTCTCTCTCTCTCTCTCTCTCTCTCTCTCTCCACAGCAATGGCTAAGGGCGACGACGCAATAAGGAGAAAGAAGAACAAGCTAAACCGAAAGAAGCAGAGAGCCAATGATTCCGCCACCGTGTCTAATCGTATAGCCGCCATTATCGCCGCCAAAAAGCGCCGACAGTCTGGCAAACGTCGAAATTGTCAGGTACTGCCCATGTTGGATCCATTGCGTTCTTTAATTTCGACTTTTTTTTTGGAGTTTTTGATGTTAATTTGAACTGGGTTTAGTTTATTTGGTTTTTTTTTATCGAGACTAGGTGGTTAACTACGTGCTACGCACGTACGCGTCAACCCGTTAGTGTTAACCCGTTAACTAAACGCACGACGTTAATAAAAAAAACCCATAACATCTATTGCTGTAAAGTGGCCACGGCAAGCGTTTTTCAAAAAATAGGCTGTAAATTAATGTCAATCCGTGAACTATACGTGTTATGCGAAGGACTGTATTAGATATCGCTGCCGAAAGGAGGTGCAAGAAGTAGTTTATTAGATAGAAGAATGCAATTGATCAATGGATAGTGAGAATGGTTTTTGGGTATTTTGGTATGGTTTTCAAACCATCAATCTTTCAGAAGTGGGGAACGCCAAAATTGATCTTTATTTATCTGAAGAACAAATGCATGACGTTAAAAAATATTTGGTTTGAACCTGTATTTATAAATCAACATTCCAAAAATATTGATATTCCAATCTTGGATAGAGAAAGAGAAGCATCCCTAACGGTGAAAATAAATGCGAGCGAGATTTTCTTTTACAAAAGAATCCACAGCAAAAAAAAAAGGACTAAATGAACCATAGATGTTTGCTTAAAGCCCTAAGAAGATAAAGATTTGAAACAAGTCCTTCAATTGGAGCCCCTCAAGCTTTTGTTTCAGCCGATTTTTTCAAGTAAGTCGTACAATAGCTTGTCAAAATACGAGAGGAAGACAAGGCCAATTAGAACCACTTATTTGAAAAGTAGATTTTGAACCCTACAAAGCTAATTACACACACCAATCAGAAAAGCATATTCAAAACTATTTTTAGTTAAATTAGCTTCAACCCTTCATAAAGAAGCCGTTGATTGAGCATTTTATAGATAATCAATAGTATGTAACAAGCAATCGCTACAAGCAATCAGTATAGAGCTTGGAAGTATTTGTTATTAGTTGCTATCAAGAATATTTCCTTTTAGACTAAATAGCATCCATTAACAGGATATACGAGATTTCAGAAGAGAGACAGCATTAGCTATCATATGCATCATAGAAATTGAAAAACTAAAGACTGTGATGAGGTTGTGCAGAAAAAGAATGATGGAAATAGACAATTAACTGGTACTTTATAAGTGGTTTCATTCACCGCAGAAGTTTACTGCTGCAAGGGTTTTGCCAAAATTTGCGATAGTTAAGCTTCCACACCTATGACATCTGGCACGGTCTTACAGTACTTAACATTACAACTTAACATAGGAATAAGCCTATAGCTGGCTGCTTGAAGTAGATAGGAAATAGTGCTGGGAAAAGGATTTGCAAAGTTTTGTCCACCCAAAAAACGCCATTCTCTTGTTCCTAGTCATTTTTCTTGGAGAGACCATCTGTGTCTTCATAGTTGGATGTATCTTCCATCGCTCCACTTTCATCCGAGTCTTCTTTCTGGTTGTTTGTTGGTGAAGATGACTCTGCATAGTTGCTTATTTTTGCTCTCTTCATTGGTGTTGTTGGAGGGAGTAGCTGTGGATTGCGGGGTGCATCTGTAATTTGACTCAGCAGTCTCATGGAAGATCGAAACTATGTTGAATTTACACTGATTAATTGCTCCATAGCTGTAGTTGTAGACTTTGAGATTTGCTCTGCAGTGCCTCATCTCATTCAATTTCTCCATCATAGGCAACTGTAGGAAGTCCTGAGAGAGACACAATTTGTTAGGGTGTTTACAGTCAACAGCATTTGAACATAGGCTTTTAGTGCTTACATCAACAATGTTGTCTATAATTTCAGCAGAGGTAATTTTGTAGAACTCTTCAATTTGTTATGCAAAAATGGCAGCAGAAATCTGGCCAGTTGGGTCCTTGATCTCTACTTCAAATTTCACCCTGCATAGATATTAGAAAATGGTTATGCGATGCTTTGAAAAAGTAGACAGCTAAGTTCTTTCGACCCAATTTAGCTAGTCCTTAGATCGAACTGACAGTTTTATATTCAGCCTATTGATGTTAAGTTTTTATAGATAGCACATGGATTAATATTTGATGGTGAAATGAGATAACCTTGTGATTGGTTGCACAGTCTGGTCGTAGTGGTTGCATGAAAACTCTCCATCTCCGGTAGCATTTGTGCCTCGGTTGCACACTGAGCAAGCCACATAGACGAATTTTTGGTTGAAGTCGACAAGCTGGACTGTTCCTCTCACCCCTATGTACACCGGCTGCATGTTTAACTATTGAGTTAGTTCATTACTCATAGAAAGATTGCAAAGAAGTGATACTGTCTTTTCAGTGTACCTTTGCAACTGAAGCAGGGATGTTTGCAATCTTTACAAGCTTGTTATCAGGTGGAGCTATTTGTTTGGTTGGCCGGTACCTCGAGGCACACCCTGTTGGAAGTTCTTTGATAGCAGTTGCATTTGCTTTGCACCTGCGTAGCAGTTTTTATTGCTGGTGATACTTGACACACAAAATCTAATATTCATGAGTTGTGAATTTACCAAGCTTGTAGAGCAGCTGCTTCTGGGATCGGTGGATTGAAGATGAAAGTGGATGAATTCCTTGTACCAAGATTGGTACCTAAGCATGTAAATTACTCTAAATAGTCAGAATATCATTGTAAATTTTGGGAAGGAGTGTTTCATATGGGAATCTATAGTTGTTGTTTAGTCCTTTTGTGTAGATACTATAGATCACAGCTGTACGTTATTAGAAACTTAAATGAATTGAATATAGCAGCATAAATTTCATAGAATTAACACAGCGCAAACTCAACCATGGAGCAGAATTAATGAGTAGACCACCAACAGAGGAGTTAAATATTCTGGGCAGAGACAAACTTTAATTTGTATTAGCTAAATATTTAAATACCATATTTTGATGCGAGTTTCAGGCGATATGCAATTGCAATTGGAAATGGACCGGGCAGACTTGACATCGCTGCTGCTTCGGTGTCGCTAAACTGGTCCCAGAGAGTAACATTAGTTGGGACTAATCTGTTTGATAGGAGAACAAGTTTTCAGTTAATTTGATTAAACACTGAATACAAAAAATGAAATGGTTAACAAAGTACCCCTGATCTATGATTGGCAGATCTGTAACCATTGTCTTTCCGGCAGGTTTTTTCGGCCCAACTTCAAGAATTGCAAAGATCATATCTGTTTAAATGTTGGTTAGAAGGTGGAGTTTATGCAATTATGCGTATGACAAACAAGTTGTTGTGTAGCTTACCAATCTTAGCTTCCACATCTTCAATGGCTGCAACATCTGCTATAGGAGTAAAGCTAAATTTCAGGGTGCGAATAGTAAGGCCATCGATGAGCCTTGCTTGTATCGGTGTTCTGGCACTGATCTTGAGTTGGAAGCAGTGCTCCACAAATCGATGCTGTGAATCAAGCCTGTCTACCACCGCATTGCTTATCGCATATGTCTGAAACATTTTGAGGGTGTTGCTTAGAATAGCTATGTCCTCTCTAAAGATTGTGCCTTGAATTTTGGTCCCCTGCGGAGCATTATATTTTTAGACCTTGTTGTTTATTCCATGTGATGAGTAGATTAGGCGGTCAATATGGTTAGGAGTTGTACCTTAGCATCCTGAAGTAGAATACGCTGATAAGGTTTTGCGTTTTTGGATGTTGTTCGTGGCATGCCCTTTTCGACAACCATGACCTGAATAGTATAGCGCTTGGTTGCCAAGGTAATGTCTTTGACAGGGAAAATGTGGCTAGACATCTGGAACCTATAACGTGTATATTCAGATGTTTTTTTTTACTCTATCAAGCAAAATAGTTATAAATTTTTGACCTTGCTAATGCTTAAGCCAGGTACGCAAATATTGGCACTTAAGCTGACGTGTCATTATTTTGCTGGTATGAGTTCAAGTGAACATGGTTACTGAGTGGAATTGTTTTTGGTACTGCATGCACTCCAGCTATGCTACTGTCATTTTAACAAGCAGCTTGTGTGCGTTCTTTCTTCTGCAGATAGCATTGTCATTTTCTAACCGTACATACATGGCTTCAACCTAAACGCATAACTAACAAATCTGAGATATTGTATCAATGCAGGGAATGTTGTATTTATGCTTGGACTCAGGAAATCTTAGAAGAATAACTATAGCTATTGTTAAAGAAAAACTTACGGAGGAACGATGAAACCGAGCCTGTGCTTGTCTTTGGCGGTGGTTTGAGAAGATACAAAGGTTTGGTAAGCTATTCCTTGGTTTATATAACATTGATAAATGCCTCAGCATTTATTACAGTGCAATTACAGCTGGGGGATAAAATCTACTCGATTTCTTTTGCAGAAATCAACCACCAGCCCTGTTATGTTACAGCTCTTCCTAGCCCAAGTGTTCAGTTACCAAGGTAAGTGCTCAAGTAGATAGAAACTTTGGTAGTTGCTGGATTTAATATGGCTCTACATCTGTTTAGGCAAACCTTAGTTGGCATGGATTCGTTGAAAATATTTTTTTGTCTGGCATAAAAGGTTGGCTCTTCCTAGCTTAGAATCTTAGATAAGCGTTAACTTAGGTTCACAGTACAAGTGTGTTGTTCCATTGTTTAGATGATGCAACAATATTACTGTGAACAGGTTGTGCATGGTTCTGTGTTACAAATGCAACCTTAACATTGTTGGTTTGTCTAGATTGACGATATATGCGTTTGAACCTGAGAAGGATCTTTTCTTGCAAAGTGTTGTGATCATATCTCAGGGAACAGATATACAATTAGCGCAACCGTAACGCCAACTATTTTGTTTTTAGGTAGTTTGTTTCTTATATAGTTGCTGTGAAAACCAAACTATTTTGGATCAATGCATGATTTTGCTGGATCAAGATTTAGAGTGCCACCTCTCTGAATCTGTAATCAAATTAGAATTTTGAGTTTCACACGCAAGTGATAGCGATTACAGAAAGCTGAACTTTATAGAGCAGCTACAAAACGAAACCATGTTTGCACGTCTACTGAGCACACACCTGTGTGCTTCATATATTACAGACCCAAAATGATAACAGAAATCCATGCCAGGGTTCTATATATTACAAGCCAAAATGGTACTATTTATTCCTGTGCCTGATTATACCAGACACCAAAACAGAAATTAGAAAAGCTGCGATGTTCTTCATTTTGACAATGGACCCCGGTCTATCGCTTGTTCTTCGGGGATACCAATTTCGCATTCTTTCACCCCCATGCGTTGCAAACACAATGATTTGAAGAACACCAACTTGTGAGACACCAACAAATATAAAATCTCCTTGGCGCAGGCTTTGCTCATACAGAAACTTAACAAAGTTGCGGTGGCGGATTGATGAATGCCTAAGAGGAATGTGCCATTCCCGAGGTCCAGTCTTGAGCACCATCTTCTTAAGTTCACCATCTCGCACAAGTTGATTCAGATTTTGCTCAAAAACCTGAATCAAATGGACACTAATAATGCTATTCTAGAACTGTTTAGCAAGAGTTAAATAAATAAGTAGCAATTACCCGTTTTATTTGATCCTTCGATATGCACATGCAACCAAATTGTTTGAAACGAAATTCTGTCAGCATGGTGTACGGGACACAGGAAGTCTCTGTGATGTCTGCGCCATTACCGATTAAGCATTCAATAAATATAAGCACTAAATAAGAATATTCGAATATATGCATTGGCGTTTAGCTAATAGCCTTACAGTCCTCAGGAACCAGCTGCTCTAAAAAATTCCCTCCTATGTTCCAGCGCTGCATAACCCTTTCCAAGCTGGTGTTCAACACATAGACATCGAATATCCACTTTTTGTAGCACCCGAATACTATCTTGAAATATGGCCCGACTCCGTGGTCTTTTAAGAATGAAGACCAGTTGTCTCGAAAGTTGTTGTTAATTATGCGCACTGGCCACACTCTGTTGCCACTCTTTAGTAAGATCCAAAAAGTGTCATATTCTTCGTTGAAGATTCGTTCAAATCCCATAGGGACACCCTGTGTTACACTAACAACTGTAACTTCTACTGTTTTTGTGAAGGAATATTAGCTTACTATGGAAACACAAAGCTAAATACCCACCGTCAACTGATAAGCAGTTGGTGCTGGGATTTCTTTAACAAACCATGGTCGGTTAACTCCTAAGATTTAATAACAAAGGGACTTAGATAAGCAATACTTTATTCTGTATGTTAAATTTTTTGATATTATTAATTGCAGATAGGGATTTTCTAGGCCTAAAAAGCATACATACCTTGGTCACTGCTGAGCAGGAAGGAGTAGTAGATAAGAGAATCTAACCATGCAAGAAAACTATCCTTATTATCCCATACCAGAGTATGGCCTATGGGGTAGACCTCTGAATACTTTCCCACGAAATCAGGAGACGCCTCATATGTTAGATTTGCTGGTTCCATACCTGTTGATACAGCTGCAAGGTGAGATTGGTTGCTAGCAGTGTGCAAGTAGAACAGCCCACCCTCTATATGAAGCTCTGGGTCATGGCTCTCAAAGTAGACCCTCACAAATGGATGATTTGTTGCCATTCTATCACAAAATATAAATAATAAGTCCAAACATTTCTGGTGTGCAAAAGGGGTTTTAAAAAATAAACGCTAAAAATAGAAGTAGAGAGCTTTACCAGATTTAGTCGTTGAAATACGAGAGTTCCAACTGCTTAGTATAGTTACCTCTGTTTGCAGTGCAAATGAACGAGAGGCCTGCTTAGCTAAGTAGTTTTACAGTTTTTTTTTAGAGAATTCAATGCAAGGGAAGCTGTCATGACTAACAAGTGATGGAGGATAGAGTAGTTGGTGTTTTGGGCAAAGTTTAATTGAAAAAGCAAGTTGTGTGATTAAGGCTAAAGTCGACCATCAGATCTTGGGGCCAGTCAAGTCAGTTCAGCAGCCAGCATTAAGTGTGATTTTGCATGGGAGTGGCATCAAAACCCTGAAAGTAATGATGCACAGCCAAGTGGTGCAACTCTTAATGGCTTGCTGAACCTTCTTTTGCACAAAACATCACATCAATTTCATACACAGTAACGTCAACTTGATCTCTTACTTAAGAGTGCCATTACAGGTTGGTAGTTGCTTTGTTTGCTGTTGTTAGCTTAAGACCGTAAACCAGTGATAGATATTCACTGTTAAGAGTAACTCTTTTACTGATATAAGCAAGGATTTCATGGACCAATTTATACAACAAACATGACCGTGTGATACTGGTCATAAACTTTTTAGACACAATGAGCCTCATCTAGCAAGTCTTTGTACACGATATTAAGAGTGAAACAAGTTGACAACGGATCAAGATCTGACTCTCCAAGGTGTACTCTAATTTTTGCTGCTGTAGTTGCTCGAGATAAGGCCACATAGAGTTGGCCATGAGAAAACACAACAACAACAATAACAACAATAACATAACCCATTTAATCCCCAATAATTGGGGGTATGGGCGGGGGAAGGATAGGAGACAGACCTAACCTTTGGCAATAAATGCACAAAGTGGCTGCTCCCAGAATACCACTGAAACAGATGGATTGGAGACAGACCTAACCTTTGGCAATAAATGCACAAAGTGGCTGCTCACAGAATACCACTGAAACAGTGATCCCCCTATACCGTCGCGTTTGCTGCGGAATCATGCCCTCAAATCAAAGCCAAAAGGCATCAGAGAGGGCAGACCCAAGAATCATTTTGATTTATGTGCACATTACCATGCTTCTTTCATTCAGCATCCAGAGCATTGGCGTTGCACAGGTTCCGGTAAATATACACCAACTGTATTAAGCGTTTGACCCTGTGCTTTATTTATTGTCATGGCGAAGCAAACGCGGATTGCAAATTGACGACGCGAAAATTCCACCGGGTAAAGTTGAGGATCACTTGGCTACAGAGTAATTCTTGGTATGAAAACTATGTCACCCTTTTTCTCGCCCACAGCAATTTGAGCACAAATTAAATGTGGTTTAAAGTCCAAGCAGATTAACCTAGTACCATTACACAATCCTTTTGACGGATTTATGTTTCTTAGGAGCACTATCGGGCAATTCTTCTTTAACACCAACCGATGCGTTGGCATTCCAACAGGGCAGTTTGGATAGGCCTTCTACTGATTTCTGAGTTCAGCTGATCTGTCAATTGTAGGAAAAATGAGCTTTTTGGTGATTGGTGTTTTCAGAACCGGAATCAATTAGGCCAGAATATATAGTATTAGTGCAACAGTTCTTGGGATTTTTGTATATGATGCTTTTGGATTTGGAATTGCTATACTAAAACAATGTTCAACTTTTAGAACCCCAATTGAAAGCTTGTAAGTATTGAGTGAAATTCAGGGTATATGGGTCGGGTCGGGTTTGTACCTTATCCATCACCCGTACCAATCACTTCGCGTTGAGAAATAGCTCACCTTAGTTTGGAATGCTCTTTTCACTCTCTTTTTTCGTTATGTGTAAGTGATAACAGTTAGGATAATATTCCATTGCATTACTCGTGCGTACATGTGATCTTTGTGAGGCATTGTAGCCACCTCTTACTTGGAGTTAGATAGAATGCCGTGGAGATAGTAAGAAAAGAATCTGATCTTGTTTTCTGTTATTCTTCGGTCAAAAATTGGTACAAACTACAAACCTATTCTTGACAAATAAAAGAAAGAAATAACATCCTCTCTCAGTATGTGCCTGAAATTGTTGTGCTATTTCAAACTGCATGATGTTTGCATTTATATCTCCTCATGTTCCTATAAGTCTTCAACAGGGAATGTGTTTTAGCCTTCCTACATCTGAGGACCCCTTCGATGACAAGTATGACAAAATGGACATCAAAGGAAAGGAAACAAAGAAAGTTGTGCCTTCCAAAGAAGATTGTGAGGTGGCTATAAACGGGAATAGTGTTGCATTAAAGAAAGGAACTCCCGCTCGAAATCATGTAAGCACAGATCATCAACAACAGCTAGAAAAGGTTCAAGGGAATAAGTGGTGGAATGACCAGGCAATGTCACTCAGATCTATTGAACGTGTGGAGAAGGAAAATGTTGTCAAACGAGTAAGAAAGAAGGATTTTGAACAATCAGGCTGTCCATCAAAGGTTCTAGCTCTGTGTTTGGATTCGATTCAAAATGCATTGCGACGCGATGGATTTTTGAGTAGTGAAGAGGACAAGCCTTTGTTTATGAACAAGTGGGGAGTTGAGTTTTGGAAATGCTATTCAGTTGGAAAAGATATATTGGAAACAAGTGGTGCTTGTGCGACTATAGAGCAAATTGCTTGGATAGCTTCAACTGCTGCTGATAGCATTTCAAGAAAGGAGAAAGAAGGTCTATCACTGATAGGTCCATCCCTTTTATTCCTTGTACCGTCCCAAGGAGAGGCTATTAAGGTTTGTCAATATTGTGCTTCTGGTTTTCCTAAAAATTTTCTTATGATTTACTGTCATCTTTGGCCACAATCTTTATGTGCCATGGACAATCAATCATGGCGTATGGTTAATGTCTTTGCTCATTGTTTTATTTCCTTTTATCCACCATACTATCCCAAGAGAAATAGAGTTAATGTCTTTGCTCATAGTTTTGTTTCCTTTTATCCACCATACCATTCCAAGAGAAGGCTATTAAGATCTGTAATTTCTGGTGTTCTAGTTTTCTAATCTTTTCTTATGATGCATGGCCATCTTTTTCTACAATCTTTTTATGCTATGGCAACTTAGTTTTCGCCTCTGCTTAATGTGAAAGAGACATAATTCATTTGTTTAAAGAATCTCTTACATAATTTGTTTGGGGTTAAATGATTGCGTATCAGATAAGGGAACTGTTTGTGCTAATTAAGGAACGATGCAGTTTTCAGAAGGTTGACAGTAATTTTGCTCCATCGAACTTATTATTTGCGACGACAAAAAAGTGCATCCCTTCTTTCTCTTTTTTCTCATTTTAACTCTGTGATTTAATGGAAGACTAATGCAAACTAGACCTTTTATGAGACTAAAAACAGAGTGGCACAGTTTAAGGTACTTGAAACGTCTCATAACCTTCTCTTGTGGTCAATTCATTTTGATCTAAACCTGTACAGAGCCTTCGTATCCATTAGCTTTGTTTGGTGATTGATGCTTTCTAATTTTGTGTAGGTACGAACAGTGTGCAAACCTTTGAAGGCTCATGGAATACATACTGTGAGTCTGCATACTGGTGCCCCCATAGATCATCAAATCCATGGGTATGTATTTAATCTTTATACGCCTTATCCATAGGTCACCATCGAAGCATCATGCCTGTGCCTTCCATCACAACATAATGCTTTGCTGCAATTGGCCCTTCCATTTTATTCACTATTGTGGCTGTTGGCTAATATAAGCTTGTCAAAGAACATTCCTCGGGCATGAACCGTCTCTCCTCCTAGTACTTTGCCCGAAGAGCAGGCGACGTACCGATGGAGCTTGTTTTAATCATTTCTGTAACGGTTCTTTACACGCGGTCAAAACACGTTTTTTTATTATGTATATGGTAAAAAAATACTGTAACGGTAGGGAAAAAATCTTTTCCAAAACAAAACAGATTGGTCATTCCGTGTAAACGTGGGCTAACTTCGTATGTGCGCGAGGCTCCAAATTCAGGGAGATTTGCACCCCCCCTGCGCGCGAGGTTCACAACGCGCATCCGGATCGGTTTTCACAAATTGGCTTGGACCTTGGCCCAACCCGTGGGCGCGCGAGACCTCTCTTGGGCCTAGCTCATCAATGGTTCATGGAGCCTCCACACTTATAAAGAACACAAATGTTCTCTAGTTAGCCAATGTGGGACAAGTGTTCTTTGAAGAGTTTCTTTTGAAAAATACATAATCCTAACAATCTTCACCAGTACCATCACATATTGGATGGGAGGACTCAAACCATCGCATAGTCACATATTTAATAACACTCTTGATCATCCTCTTCAATGTGGGACTAGCACTCGGTGCAATCCTAATGACTTAAAGCAAGCCACAACCTTAGCTTCCGCGCATGACCATGCTAGTGTTTTTTCCAGTCGGTGGATACTACATTCAGCGCATCCCGGGTTTTATAGCATGGTTGAAATACATGTCATTTAGCCATTACTGTTATAAATTTCCGGTGAGGGTTCAATACTCGGCCACTGAAGTGTACGAGTGCGGATCAGGGGTGACATGCTGGGTATTGGATTTTCCGGACACAAGGTATTTGGGCATATTGATGATATGGGCTGGAATGTCGCGCGGCTTTGGCAGCTATGTTAGTTGGGTATAGGCTGTTGGGCATTGAGGATGGGGCAACATCATTGACTTGTGACATTAAAATAAAAGAGACATCAACATCAATTGAAGCTAATTGAGTAGCAAGATGTTCTCAAGTTGATTACATGAGCCTGATTTAAAGTCCATTTCAATCTTATAAACTGATTTTGACATTGTACTTGTAGTTAGATTGACATTGTAACTAACATGATTTCATTAGTCCATTAATTTGAAGTACTATTAAAAAAGAATTGTTGCACTGTATTTGCACTCGCCAAACGTTTCCGGTGATTGAGAGAGCACATGATTGGCTTGGCCACGGATATCAACTTAATTGGGACGAGTTTTCATTCAAGTTATGATGCTGCTTTCACAATTTCCTTTTTAATAGCTCTTTCAAACATCTCAAGAGTAACAAAATCTCGTTTTGTACAAAATAAGAACTTGAAAATTGGGGGATATTGTAAAAATTTGATTAGAATTCTTCTCTGATAGGCTCGAAATCATATTCAGGAAAAAGGTTAACCATCATTAATACTATTGCATATAGTTGCAAAATATGCTACCCTACGGGGGGCTTTTTTTTTTTAAATTAATAATAATTGATAATAGTTTTTATAAGGGCTGTTCTGTCTATGGAAATCTATCATCTTTCACTGTTTTTACATTACAATGTCAATCACAAGACTAAAAAGTACTTATCACAAATAAGACATTATCATATTCAATCTGTGTCCCTCTCACAGATGGTTCCACTGGCAAATTGTGATTTCCAAAGCGGTGAAATTAATCTCAATTTTGTTGACACTTGTACCTATGAATTCTGTGCCGTCAGCGAAAGAGATGCAATTGAGATTGAATGTAAACTAAAGGATTAAAATTGATACAATTAATACCGGAGGGATGAAATTGAGATTGCATACAAAATAGAAGGGGACTATTTCTAGAATTTAATCATTTTTCCATGGGTCAAGTTTCCTCGTCAAGTGCTGGCTGAACACGGTGTTTGTCCCGGTAGACTCAAAAACTTGTTCATTTTGATGTAATTCAATGACATCTGGAAAATAATAAACGAACAAAGGCAAGAAAAAAAATCCAATTACTGACATAATGCATCGAACCTTGCTCATTATTGTGATGTAATCAAGGGTACCGACCCATGTACAGATCATGTATCGACCGGTTTCGGGAACCTACTTGTGGGTCTGACACGGTTGATCCGAGCCGTTCATTCATTTCGAAATCAAATTCTAAATGGGCCCACGCAGAAATCAATTAAATCGGACATTCTTAAGTGCTCAATCCAAAATCACCACATTTCAATGTAGGAGGTAGAAAAGTACAGTACTACTTTTTTCTTTTCAAATCCCTGGTATTGTGCAAGTGGTGGCTAGCTCTGCGGAAGAGCTCTTGGATGTCCCACACTACATCCCAGGATCAAGTCTCGTTCTCCTCTCCCCATGTAATAGATTAGGAATTATGAATGACCAAAAAAAAATAAAAAAATCCATGGTATTGTACTCTCAAATGAATATCAATGAAAATCATATGTAAACCTGATGACTAGTATTTTAAATTTTGATCAGCTACTCATGCGTGTATAACCAACACGTGTAACATAACATTTTTAATTAATTTATTCCCTCTTTTGTTTGATTTGGGTTTTGGGGTAGATTTTCTGATGAATAGAAAAATGAGAGTAATAATTAGAGAAAAAAATTATTGAGGACAGTATTGAAAGAGAGAGAGAGAGAGAGGGGTTGGTTTTAGAAAAAGAAAGTGAACAAAGTCGATTTTGAAACTTTTTCTTAGTTTTTTTTTTCTTTAGTAGATCTAATCGGGAGGCTCTCCGCAGTAAATAAAAAATAAAAAATTGCTCTGCCAAAAGCTTGTTTCTTCGCCTAAACCCTATCTTTTTTGTTAAACTCTTTGTCTGAACTCTCTCTAATCCAACAGTCGATACAAGTTTTTTTTTTTTGGGAGAACTCAGAAGATGTAATTATTAGGATAAAAATCTAGGAACTAGACAATACAAGCTAGTATATATATTTTTGGGAAATTTATTGAAATGGTCCCTCTAGTTTAACCCCAATCTCGATTTCGTCCCCCACCTTTCAATTTCACTCTAACGACCCATGTAGTTTCAATTTTGGTCAAATTGAGTCCAAAAGTTAACTTCCTAGTAAAGTTAACGGAAATCACAATTTGGGGTTTTTTTTAGGGGCAGAATAGACATTTTGCCCTCCCTCTTGTCCAATAACAAACCCTATCTCCTCCTACCTCTTTTTTACCCTCTGCAAATCTCCAAAAAAAAAAAAAAACTAAAATTATAAAATTGAGAGGCAAAAAAATTCAAAAAAAAAAAATCACCAAAATGTGTGTTGTATGCATGCCATCATCCATACACTAGGCATTTTCTCATTCTCAGCCTACCTAAGAAGAGATATAGACACTGCAAACCTAGAATGAGTCGTTAGGATGAATTTTGGTGAATTTTTTTTGCCTCCCAATTTTTTTTGCTCATTCTAGGGTTGCAGTGTCTATATCTCTTCTTAAGTAGGCTGAGAATGAGCAAATGCCTAATGTATGGATGTTGGCATGCATACAACACACATTTTGGTGAATTTTTTTTGCCTCTCAATTTTATAATTTTGGTGAAATTTTTTTTTTTTAGATTCGCAGAGGGTAAAAAAGGGGTAGAAGGAGTTAGGGTTTGTTGTTGGGCAAGAGGGAGGGGAAAATGTCTATTCTACCCCTCAAAAAACCCCCCAAATTGGGATTTCCGTTAACTTTACTAACGGAAGTTAACTTTTGGACTCAATTCGACCAAAATTGAAACTATAGGGGTCGTTAGAGTGAAATTGAAAGGTCGGGGACGAAATCGAGATTGGGGTTAAACTAGAGGGACCATTTCGATAAATTTCCCTATATTTTTTTGTTAAGGTTCGTCATCTATGTCTCTCCGGACCAGTCAACACATATAAATTCACTCTCTCTCATACGCACACACTTGATTGGACATTAGTCACTGGGTAAAGCGTTCATTGTTGCGGTTTATCTTCATTGTGTTTCTCTTTAAACCGGTCATGAACTATGTCGCGCTCTCTCTCACACATGTGGCACATATAATTCATGGGAAAAATTCAAAATGCCCCCCAAACTTTACACCAAATGTCTCATCGCCTCCCAAACTTTCAAAAAACTCAATTTTACTCCCAAACTTCCATTTCGTTATCAAACTAACTCCTTCCGTCTCATTCTGTGATCTCACTAACAGAATTTGATGACATGGACGATAACGGTGAAAAAAACGTTAAAACTCATCTCTCTCACCCCATGATCAGAACCATCTCTCTCTCTCTCTCTCTCTCTCTCTCTCTCTCTCTCTCTCTCCCACACACACACGTACACCAACCCCAATCGGCATAAATTGATCTCTGTTGATCAGAAGTTTATCAAAAACTCGATTGAATCAATGGGTTTTGCTCACCTTATTGATACGATTGCATCGTTGTGTGTGCGCGATCGTTTCTCATCGACGGAGCAAACCGCACGGGCAGATCGCCGTTGTTGAAGCTTTTCCGACAATTTTCTAGTCAAATATGGAAGTGCTCAACCAGCCTCTCTCTCTCTCTCTCTCTCTCTCACACACACACACACACACACACACACAAACACACACACAGATCTATGAACCAGTCAAACTCCCCCACGGTGAGAATGGACAGAACATCGACCATCGATCAAATTGATTTTGCACGGCTCCGTCGCGGCGTTGTTTCTGCAAAAGTGCTTCTTGATTCCTGTCAAACCACGAAGAGCTCTTCATGGGTGATGATGCACACAACTTGATTCTGGGCAAACGTACACTTTCCTAATCTCTTTGTTTGTTCTTTGGTTGCCATGAGAATTTTGGAGAATAAAATATGACTTTTGAATTTGGGTCTGATTCAAAATCCAACAAAAATTCAAAACCCAAGTTAGGAAGATTGGAATTTGGTCAAATAACTCTCATGGATGAAATAGAGTAGTGGGTGATGAAGCTATTACTTTTGCATCTGGGTATGATTCACTCGGTAGTGGTGGTGGGAGTCGTAGGGGCATGGTCGGCAATGGTCTTCTCTCTCCCTTTTGCATCTGGGTTGGTGTACGTGTGTGTGTGTGGGAGAGAGGGAGAGAGAGAGAGAGAGAGAGATGGTTCTGATCATGGGGGAGAGAGATGAGTTTTAACGTTTTTTTCACCGTTATCGTCCATGTCATCGAATTCTATTAGTGAGATCACAGAATGAGACGGAAGGAGTTAGTTTGATAACGGAATGGAAGTTTGGGAGTAAAATTGAGTTTTTTGAAAGTTTGGGAGGCGATGAGACATTTGGTGTAAAGTTTGGGGGGCATTTTGAATTTTTCCCTATAATTCATTCGTGATGGATGACTTACATGAATTCTTTAAACTTTCAGTGAAATCGATACTACAATACACGAAGTAGGTCATCAAATGATCTGCCCTTACTCTTGGCCAGTAAACCAACAACGTCCACATATTAAATTTAAAATTTATGTTTGAAATTAACTGAGGTTGTACCCTTGTAGACTTTCATAGGGACGTTGTTTGTTTGGAAAATGTGGAAGAGAAAGGAAAGGAATAGAAAATAAAAGGAGAGAAAAGTGAGAGGAAAATTTCACTATTCACAATACTTAGATTTTTTATTTTCTCTTTTCTCTCTCTCCAAACCAAATATGATGAGAGAAAAATTTTAAATTCCTTTCTTTACCCTCACCTTTTCTCAAATATTTTTTTGAATAAAGCCAAAATTCTTGGATTATTGGCCAATAATCCAAGTATTTTGGCTTTATTAAAAAAAATTTGAGTTTTGACCATAAATTTATACTTGTTAGATTCGTCTCGTCGAGAGGAATCCAGAAACCACAAAATCTTGATGCAAAACTAACGAATGCAAAAAAAATTTGAATAAGGACAAAACCAAAAAACCAAAAACTGGTTTTTTACCCAAAGGAGGCCGATATGCATCTCCAAAATGTTACAAGTTTTTAGTAATAAAAGTTAGGAAACGCACCAAAAAAATAATGATTATTAGCAAAAATGTTATCAATTTTATTACTGAAAATTTATGAAAAACAAATGTTTTGATTCCTAGTGAAACTATTACAAATTATATTGCTGAAAAATTACAAGTTTTAGTATAAAAGCTGCAAGACACCGCTAAAAAGTTTTGAATCTTATGACGTGACCACCACAAATTTAGTACATGTGGTACACACTTTAGGAGGTGTGTATTATAGACTTTCTCCATATCTAATAGCTTTTAACAAAATTTTCTGAAGTGACGAATTAATTGCGGGAAGTGCAGTGTTAAACATGAGGTGTAGACCGGTAATTTTTTCTCCTTTTTATAGTTGACAAATTATGTAAAAAGTTAAGGTAATTAATTTTCACACCTCCAAGAAAGAGGCATGGATCACAATTTGAGGGGTGTGAAAATCGCTCCCTAAAATTAATATGGCATTTCAGTTGTATGTTAAATAAGGGTAGTACAGGGTTCATTTAAATTTTGGTATGACAACTTAAGTCCCTAGTTTGCCTAGGATCGATGGATAGATAAGTAGGGCTGTGGACTATGACTGCTATTTAACGCTCCAAAAAACACTACTTTGTTACTTTTCCTTCATAATGTAGCTCATATAACGCCTTTAAACCAATTTTCAAAAACACCTTCGTGGAATAATTTCCAGAACCGACCGGTTGTTGGAAATGAAAATACAAATTGTTGTCAATCCATATTTTTTATGCAAGTGGGACATATTTTTACCAATCCATATTTTTTATGCAAGTGGGACATATTTTTACAATCCATATTTTTTTGTTGCTGTCATAGTGTATTGACTTTATGCAAGTGGGACATATTTTTACAAGCCATATTTTTTTGTTGCTGTCATAGTGCATTGACTTTATGCAAGCGGGACATATTTTTACAATCCATATATTTTAAAAGACCTTCACAAAAACTGTTCAATACAATTCGTCAAGGCTTGTTCTTGCATAGGGGTGTCCACGGATCGGTTCTGGCCGGATCGGTTCGGTTCTCGATCCAATCTGCTCGTGACGAATTGGCGTTTTTAAGATCCGCAACCGTCCGTTGGTGACATACGGATGGATCGGTTCGATTGCGGATTGAACGGATCGGACGAATTTGACGGATCAAAGAAAGATTATTAGGTGGATTGGGCGGATTAAGCTTGTTTCTTCGCCTAAACCCTATCATTTTTGTTAAATTCTTTCTTTGTCTAAACTCTTTCTCTAATCTAACAGTCGATACAAGTTTTTTTTTTTTTTGGGAAATGCTAACGGGTGCCATAATGCACCCGTTAAGGGTACAAAAAAGTATAATTTAAAAGCACACTTGTACTTTAAAGTATATCTTTAACTGTGCTTTAACATACAAGTGTACTTTTTATACTAGTGGGACCCACAAAAGAGTATTTTTTGTACTATTAACGGATGCACTATGGCCGTAGGCCCCTTTATACATTTTCTGTGTCACATGGATCGGTACCCAGATCTATATTGGTTCTTGTAATCCAGTTTATATTTGAGTACCGATAACCTACTGGGGGAAGAAGAAGTAGCTCTCCCTCCTGAGTCCCTGCCGATGCGTCTTGTTGACTTGGACGGTATGTTTAGCTCTATAAAAATTCGATAAACCTGGAGGTACATAAGGATTAGTGCATAAATGGTACAGAGCGCATTCAGGGACCTACTTTTAGGTTCCACACGAGTGATCTGAACCGTTCATTATTCTTAAAATATTTTTCCGAGGGGACCCACAAAAAATCAGCTCAATCGGACGGTTAGAAGTGTTTGAACCAAAGTCCCACCATTTCAAATCAAATGGGACTTTGGTTCAAACACTTCTAAACTTCCGATTGAGCTGATTTTTTGTTGGCCCCCTCGGAAAAATGTTTTAAGAACAATGAACGGTTCGGATCACTCATGTGTGACCCAAAAGTGGATTCCCAAACGCGCTCTGTACCAATCCTTATGTACCCCAGCAGTGTCCATAAAAATTGAACGAGGTAGGTACAGGGCAATAAAAAAAAAAACACATGCTTCCAGTTATTTTGACGGAATGATTTTAACTCTTTAAAAATTGAACGAGGTAGGTACAGGTAAAAACTGAACGAGGTAGGTACAGGTCATAAAAAACCACATGCGTCCAGTTTATTTGGACGGAATGAACGAGGTAGTACCGCTAATAAAAAAACACGACTCATGATCGAAAGGGCCTACACAGGGTCCATTATAAGAGTTCCTCCGATGGGAAACAAGTTAACCAACGGAAACAACCAACCCCCACTACACCAATAATGGCATCAACTTCCAGTTCCTCCTTCGCCGTGTACACCCATCCCCACTGAAGCTCCGTCCAACAAACTACTCGATCTGTGCAGTTCGTGGAAGAGATCGGCTGGTCCAGTAAGGGCGTGGCTATTTGTAACGTTGACAGAGGATATACTGCCACAACTGGTGTCCTTGGCAACTGCTGGAGAGGCTTGGATTGCGCCAGAGGAAATGCACAACCCCCTCTCCGCCGTCCCCCGGCCTATCCGTAGACCTGGTAATGCATTGTTTTTGCGTTTCATTGTTCTTCCCTGTAAGTTAAAGTACTGTAGGTGTTGACTTTGTTGCTCGATCTACGCATCAATAGCTCAGATCAAGGGACCTGGGGAGCTAGCAGTCCCTGCCAACCACATCCAAGCCATTCGTTTCGTACATCAATGGTTCGGATCGCATCAAACAATGAATGGTGTAGAACTGCAGATACACTTTCTCGAGATGAGATCTGAGTGATTGATGCAAGAAACGAACTGCCAGATGGGATCAACACCCCCTCCTGACCCCAAGGGATGGCAGGGTCCCCCAATTCTTGATGGAAAACCTCTAATACCACCTAAATTCCTTAATGGCAAGAGCTTTATCATCTATAAGAGCATCCCAATTTTATAAAATTCTTCATTTTTCAGAACCAAATTACGGGGTGTTCCACTAAGCTAATTTTTAGAATAAATTGGCTTTTCACGGTTTTTTATGTGATGTATTGTGAGAGAATAATCTATCTTGGTTTTGGAAAAAAATTATTTTTCGTTAGTGAAACACAATCTAATATATATTTAACTCAAAAAGTGATTTTGAAGAATATAATTATTCACATGAACTCCAACATCATCATCCTCCATTTCTTTAAAATTTCATCTATTAGAGGTTCTTGTAAAATCATCGGGGTGAGTTGGAAGCAACTGATCGAGAGTGTTGGTTCAGATTGTACACTGGGGTTGGGTGTGGGTGATAAGTAATCACCTCCCGACATGGGTTGAAATATCAGTGGTTGAGGCTGTAAAATTTAAGCAGCTTTGGTTTCGCGGAACCAAGGGTTGAAGTTCGAGCTGGTGGCACTCAACATAATCAATACACTATCACTATTTAAAAAATGGGTTCATCCATTAAACTGAGAAAATATAGATTATATGTTTTTATTTGAACAAATTTTAACTTTTTTTTCAAAAAAATGAAAGAATTTACTGATGTTTAGTATTCCCTCCATCCCATATTGGCTGCCCCTTTTGAGGAAGTGTGCATTTTGCACCCAAAAAATGATGTAGATGGAGAATTATTTTTAAAACAAATTTACACCATTTTTTTTCTACTCATGAGATCGTTAAATTGGTGTAAAATTTTTTGAAAAAAGTTAAATTTTAATACGTTAAATTTTTTGCGTGCAAAATGCACGAAAACCCAAAAAGAGCAAGCAATTTGAGACAGAGGGAGTATTTTACAGGAGAAGACAAAAAAAATTCTTCGAGCCAAAATGCATTAATTTTGAGTTTCGTTTGCTGACCAAACAATCTTTTTTAGAATGGAAGAATATTTAATATTCAAGAAACACACGTGTTCGAAAATTAATTATACATAATAACCCTAAAATACATATATTAGTGGGAGGTTATGACCAGAGGTGGCCCGTGTCACACCGCCACCAGGCCGGACCTAAGGGGCATGGGGAAGGTAGGGGGTGGATACCACTACCTCCATCCCCGATCCCCGAGCCTATATCAATCCCCATTCCCTCCCCAATCCCCACTAGGGATTTAATTTTAACCTCCATCTCCGCCCCAATGCGGGGAATGGGGATCCCCACGGGGAATTGAGGATCCAAAAATCCATGCACTAGTCATATATATATGAAAGAGGTACATATTTTTTTAGTTGGGACGTTAATTTAAGTTATGACCTGGGTTATGGATAGACAGGGGGCAGCTATGATGTGTGGTGGTAACCCTAAGTCCCTAATTTAAGTTATGACCTGGGTTATTGACAGACTGTGGGGGCGGTTGTGAAGTGTGGTGGTGGAAAAGAAATTTTAAAAACTAATAATATAAATATATATTATACCTATATATACATATGTGTGTGTGTGTGTATGTGAATGGGGATGCGGGGAGGCTCAGGGAACAGGGAGGGGAGGGGATCGGGTAGGGGACTGACAATACCATCCCCTACCTGATCCCCGAATTTTTTAAAAAATGATCCCCATGCCCTACCCTATCCCCGAAAAAATCCCCGAATCCCCTCCCCGAATGGGTAGGGGACGGGTTGGATAGGGGCAGGTTGGCCGAGATGGCCACCCCTAGTGCTGTGCCTTAAAGGAAAACATTCATGCTGACCCCATCTGAGCCGTCCATACTCGGCAATCAATGGCTCAGATCAGTTCGGTAATGAACGGTGCAAATCTGTTTGGATTCAAATAGATATAGGTCGTTGATCGCAGAGCATGGACAACTCGAAAGGGATCAGCATGCATGTTATCCCGGACAACCCACCCCCACTTACTAGTTCTGCCCTGGCTTGTGGTTTTCTTTTAGGGATGCGGCATTTTTTAGTGTGCTTGGTAAAAGTGGTCGGCTTTGGTGTGGAAGTTCTTTTATTTGCTCTCGTGACGCTTCAGTTGTCAGATCGATGTTCTACGGGGTGTTCAACAACCTCTTTTTCATATTTTCATTTTCTTTTTTTCTTTACATTGGGGTGATTCTATTCGCCACCTATTTTTCTCTCCATACAATTCAATTGCTACATACAATCCAGATGAGTTGGCAAAATTTCATTTTTGCTAAATACAACTCACAAAAAATTGTTGAACTTCCAAAAATGCCCTTACTATTTGACTAGTTTGGGATATTGACTCTCGAAAAACGTTAATAAATTCAGATATGTACTCCCGAATCGCATACCAGTTTTCGGATATCAATTGGGAGTAAACTCCTAAAAATTACTTGAACTTTTTGGGTCTTAACTATTGAAATAACATGATAACTTCAGGAGTTAAATACTTCTGAAGAAATCCTAAAATGAGGGGCAAGATGGTCTTTTTGCATTAATCAATTGTCCAAATCATGTTTTATTATTGCCGGGTTTGTATGTATCAAAAACTAGGTTGCGAATTGAATCATCCTTGACATTGTAGCTATTTGGCATCTGGAAGCCAAAACTTATTTTTATACAATGACTTTCTCAATTTTTGGGTCTAGAGAAGAGAAATTAAAAAAGACATGAGATGTCCTTTTCAGTTTTCACATTCTCATATTCTCTTCTCATTTTGCCCCATTTATTCAAAGACCCCATTACCTCCCCTTAATTGGGTATATACCAACTTTGCCCATATATGTTTTCGTTCCCATTTCATACTCGAGCCCAATTATGGGTACACCATTTGGTGTACATCAGAGGTATTGGCTTGTGGGTGGCTCACCTTGGGGTCCGCACAAGCGTTTAATTCATTCTATTAGTTTTTGTTCCGCACAATCAAAGACCCAAAATTGAACATTTGGATCAATCGCTTATCGATAGGCTTAATTATACGGATGGTCCCCAAAGCATTAGCAAAGTGTCACTTTGGTCCCCAATATTCAAATCGTGTCTATTGCATCCCTAATGTTAACAGTGTGTGTTTAGATGGTCCCCTGTGGGCTGTGGTCCCCCTCCCCAAATGCCGTTTACTTTACGTCTAAACCGTCTAAAATAAACCCCTTACTATCAAACCCCTCGCTTTTGGATAAAAAAAAATTAAAATCAAACCCCTCACTTTTCTTCTCTTCTCTTCAGCTCATCTACTCCTAGAAAATTCAAGCCATTAACCCCAACTCATCTGCCGCAATCTATCTCCTCGTTGAAATCAGTCCCGGCCAATTGTTTTTTTCCCTTTTGTAATTTTCCTGAGAAACAGAGAGAAAATGGCAAAAGAAGGTGAGAAATTTCTTCTCAAATTTGGGGGATTTTCCTGAGAAACAGAGAAAATTTGTCAATTATTTTGGGCACCACACGGGTCTTGTGGTGGAAATCAGCTTAAAAAGTAGAGGAATTTCTTTTCAAATTTAGGGGATTTTGATAAGAAAAATCTGACACATTGAACCCAAATTTAAACAATCTTTGAGTCAATTCAACATTTTACAGAGAAATCTCGGTTCTTTATTGCGGGAATTTCCTTCGAGAACACAAAAACTTTGTTTAATTTACCTCCAATTTTCACGGACAATTTAGTCCGGTCTCCTTCCCAGACACCCAGTTTTTTTTTTTTTTTGATGAACGTCAAGTAGTATTAAAAGAGGGCTAAGTCAAATCCATGGACAAAACAGAATCGAGCGAGGGCGGAATAAAACCGTACTAAATAAGCGCCTATCTAGACAATTTGAGGCTATCCAGTGAGCTGCCCTATTACAATCTCTCCTACACCAGACAAAACTCCATTCTCTCCTAGAGGCCATAACTTTAATGTCCTCCACTATGGCCGAAATCTCTCATGGACAATCCAGTTTGAAATTGGTGAGCAAATCAATCAAATTCTTGCAATCAGATTCAAAAATGGCTCGGTCAATGTTCTTCTCTTCCGCCATAATACAAGCAATGCGGAGAGCCCATGCTTCAATTGTTAGAGGGGACGCGACCATCACCTTACCATAGTTCCACCACTGAACCGATCCACCACTATCTCTATCTCTAGCGATAACGCCAAAGGCAGCAAAGCCACGGGAGGATTTAAAGGTTCCATCCGAATTGATCTTAATACAGGAGTTAGCTGGGGGGTACCCACTTCAAAGAGCCAACCTGTTTTGGAAAATTATTGTTTGTACCTTTACAAACCGCAGAAAGATAGTCGCAATTTGCCCTTCTAGCTTGTTCAATCACTTCCTCAGGTCTAAGGGGACTGTTGTTGAAAACAAAGTTGTTCCTAGCTTTCCATATAGCCCAACAAACCTGAAGAATTTCACCAACATCTTCTTTCCTTGATACCTTGGCCAAATCACCGCATAACAGGTCTTCCATCCACCTATCCACAGCCACAATTTCCTTTTGAAAAACCCAGTAGGATTTGTTACTCCCAAACCACACAGCCTTACTCCACGGGCATCGAAACAGAAGGTGCTCAATTGTTTCACTAGCAGACTCACATATGGGGCACATCGGATTAGTACCACATTTTCTCCTTACAAGATTGGCTTTGCAAGCTATCCAATTCTTAATCACCTTCCACATAAAGATGCAAATTTTAGGAAGAGTAGGAATAGACCAAAACCTTTTCCACATTAAAGCAGAGGGAGTGAAAGAGCAAGAGGGTTTAGATACCTTAAGGCCATGAGTTTTGCTCGTTGATGAGCATAGCCAGATTTGACTGTGTAATTTCCAGATTTTGTATCTCTCCAGATGAGTCTATCCTTGGCCCCTGTGATGCCAATCGGAATTTTACACACCTCCTGTACTTGGCTTTCCGGAATGCATAGTTTAAGGCGCTCCTCGTCCCATCTTTTGGAAGTCTGGTCGATGAAAGTTGAGACCATAGAATTATCACATAAGTTGGGTTGTAGAGGTGATACCCTACCCCCTGGAATGCTAGACACCCAGTTATCTTCCCAGAAGTGAATATAGTCCCCATTTCCGACATTCCATTGGACACCATCAATAATTAGTTTCCTGCCCTCCAATGGACTTGACCACAACCATGAGGGCTTTGGACCCCTAACAGCCTCCTTCCAAGTCTTGTTTGGGAAGTATAACCCCTTCAATACCCTAGCCCATAGGGAATCAGAACACTGAATCAGTCTCCAAAACTGTTTTGCTAGGAGTGCTATGTTGAAGGATTCGAAATCCTTAAACCCCAATCCACCCATAGCTTTTGGGTCTGTAAGCTTGGACCATGCACCCCAATGCATTTTTTTCCCTGAACAAGAACTACCCCACCAAAAGTTGCTTACCACAGAATTCAGACACTCACAGATAGATAAGGGAAATTTAAAACACATAAGAGTATACATGGGAATAGGTTGCAAGACAGCTTTGATGAGTACCTCTTTACTCGCGTGGTTCAAATCTTTATGTCCCCACCCCTGGGATTTACGCATAATTTTGTCCCTTATGTATCCCAGTGCTTCCCTTTTTGATCTCCCCCTGAAAGCTGGTAAACCCAAGTACTGGACAGAATCCTTCATCTCCTCCATACCCAAGATGGCTTTGATATCTTCCTTTACACTATCCTCCGTGTTAGCAGAAAAAAATAAGTTGGATTTTTGGACATTTAGAGATAAACCTGAAGCATTACTAAACTCCCCCATAAGCTCCATAAAGTTAGAACAAGACTGAGCAGTAGCTTCCAAAAACACAAGAGAGTCGTCTGCAAACAGAAGATGGGAAAGCATAGGGCAGCTCCGTTTCATTTTAATCCCCTTAATCGATTTACTCAAAACTACCTTGGTTAAGAGATTAGAGAAGACATCAGCCATAATTAAGAATAAGTAAGGAGACAATGGATCTCCTTGTCGAAGACCTCTCCCCAGCTTGACACATCCAATCTGACCTCCATTCATGACGAGAGAGTATTTCACCGAACAAACGCACTGTTTAACCCACCCAATCCATTGAGGGTCAAACCCCTTTTCAGCCAAAACCTTAAAGAGAAAATCCCAGCATACTCAGTCATAGGCCTTGTTAAGGTCAAGCTTGATAGCCACAAAAGCTTTGAGGCCCGTCTTCTTGTTCTTCAAAAAGTGGAACACTTCATACACCACCATGATGTTGTCCTGAATTTGTCTACCAAGCACAAACGCTGACTGTTGCTCAGATATAATGTCATTCATGTATGGTTGTAGCCTATTTGTCAGGACTTTGGAGATGATTTTGTACAGATAACGACATAGGCTAATGGGTCGGAGGTGTTTCATTGATTCTGGGTTAGGGACTTTAGGAATTAGAACAACGTTTGTATGGTTCACCTCTTTCAAAAGGCTCCCCTCACAAAAAAAGTTATGCACCCCATTAAACACGTCCTCCCCAACCGTGTCCCAATAATGTTGGTAGAATAAACCTGGGAAACCGTCTGATCCAGGTGCCTTCAAAGCTCCCATTTGGAAAATAGCGTTTTTGACTTCCTCTCTAGATATGTCTCTGGTCAATCTAGAGTTGCATTCGTTCGTAATAGAAGGGTCAATAAAGTGGAGCAGGTCTTCAAAGTCCCTCACAGGGGGCTCACGGTATAATTCTTGAAAATAGCAGTTGACAATACTTTTAATCTCCGTAGAGTCTTCTCTCCAAACCCCTTGTTCATCCTTTAATCCGGTAATCTGGTTACGCTGCCTTCTTTGGATTGTTGAGAGATGGAAGAATCAAGAGTTTTTGTCTCCCAACTGAAGCCACTTGACCCTTGATCTCTGGTGCCAGTACATGGAGTCCTTATGCCAAAGGTCTTCAAGGATTTGGCGAATTCTTTTCTCTTCAGCAATCAAATCCATATTAAAACCTCTTTCTAGCTGGTGTTGAACATCAACTAACTGCTCCTTTGCTGATTCATTCTTGAGACGAAGTTCTCCAAAGGTTTGCCTACTCCACTCTTTAAGCTTCTCCTTGCACCACTTGAGTTTTTTACAGACTGAGAACATCAGGGATCCTTCTTGTTCTTTGCACTAAGAATCCACAATCACCTCTTTACAACCAGGCTCTGTGATCCAAAAAGATTCAAACTTAAAGGGACGCCCCACCTTATTTAATGGCACATCCGTGTTTAGGACTAGGGGGTTATGATCCGAACCCACAGCTGGCTCAACGAACACCATAGCTTTGTCAAACATCTCACGCCATTTAGCATTAGCGAAAGCCATGTCGATCCTCTCCATGATGAAATCTTCCCCAATTCGATTATTTCTCCATGTAAACCGCGGCCCTTTAAACTCCAAATCAATTAGCCCACTCTCGCTAATCATCCCGTGGAACTCTGAAATGGCAGATTGGTTCGGACAGTTTCCTCCCACTTTATCACTAATACTCAAAACTTGGTTGAAATCACCCATGCAGAGCCACGGAAGTACTTCAGTTGTAGCAATTTTCCTGATCTCCTTCCAAATCAAACTTCTGCCCGATCTCACCGGACACCCGTACACAAAGGTTGCAGCCCAAACTTTCTGGGCTAATCTATCTGCAACCACAACGTGCATAAAATTTTTGTTTGCCATATCCACCTCAAGCTCGACATCAGAATTCCACCATAGAGCTAGACCTCCAGACAGTCCCTCGGGATCAACATAATTACTGTTAACAAAGCCCAATCTTCGACGGATGGTCTCCAATTTGACCTTATTGTTTTTGGACTCCATCAGGAAGAGGATGGAGGGACGGTTTTTATGCACAAGATCACTTAAAGCCTGGCCCGTCAGGGTACGCCCAACCCCCAGACAGTTCCAGGTTAGGATCAACATTGAGAGTGTGGCTGTTCAGGGCCAGCCACACGCCCGTTATCTCCAGACATCATCATACGGATGGTATTCGATTCGCCCGGCTTCTGGATACACTGTTGAATTTGAACCTCACACAGTCCTTCTTCGTGGAACAATTGGACTCTAGGAGGATTGCGTTGTGTAGTTGGGGGGAGAGTACCTCTTTTAGAACTGGCTTTAGAACGGGGAGCATTGGTTCTTGAATTTCCAGGGGTAGATATGTGTTTGAGATTAGGGAGATCTTAAACAAAAAAACTTCATCTTCCAAATCCACTTCCTCCCCCACTGAAGTTCTTCGAGGCAGCATTCTGCTACATTCTCAAATCCTAACCACCATAAAAAATAAAAAATAAAAAAACCAAGCATATCAGATCCATTCACAAAACCAGAAACAACATTTGTAATTTACAGGAAATTATCAAAGTACTAGATCGGAACTCGTTAGCAAATCGGAATACTAGCAGTCGTGCGTAATGAAAAATGGGAAAGAAAAACGAGACACAAGATATACGTGGAAAACCTCAACGCGAGGAAAAACCACGGGAGCCACACCAGTCCACAATGAAATCGAAAATAAGAGTACGAGTCTTCTCGCAATCTCTCTGAGATCTGCATTTTCTCTCGCCTCTCTCTGTTTTCTCTCGGAAAACTGATAACCCTAAATTTAACAAACTGCTAAATAAATAGGTCGGGCCCTATGGCTGAAATTACACCCCGAGGTCCAAAAATATTGTTTCCCGTGGGGGCTCTGTCCCCCACACCCCCGGTGGGGGCGCTGCCCCTACACCCTCGGAATAGACCACTGCTGAAGGTTGTCTGCACCCCAACAGAACCCCGAGAAAAGGTGGGTTATTATTAACGTTTGAAGACTGGTGGTTTTGAAGGCCAGCAGATTGAAGCCACAGCACATTGGTGGATTATTATCAAGTCTCCGATTAACTCCAAATCACAAGATTTTCTCTCTAGTAAATCCAAGAGATCTTAGATGTAGGGTGTGCTTGGAATATGAGGAAAGCAAGAGAAAATGAAGGAAAGTTAAAAAAATTTCTTCTTGTTGTTTGGTTTGGAGAGAAAGGGAGGAAATAGAAAATCTAAGTTCCAAACACACCGGTGGAGAGAGAAGAAGAGAAGAAAGGAAAGTGGGGGGTTTTTTTTTTTTTATGATTGAAAAAAGAGGGTTTCTTTTAGACGGTAAAGCAAATGGTGTGTGGGGAGGCGACCATGTGGGATCCCACACTTTTTTTAAAGTGCGAGAGTCACCGAATTTTCAACTTTTCCGAGAAAATTTCAAAGATTCGAACCGTTCAATGTGTTTTTAAAGTTCCTAGCGAGGAATCATAAAAAAAAATGACCGAGAAGGGCTTGATCCGAGCAGTTTTCGATAAAACTGTACATATAAGGTTTCTATCGAAAACTGCTTGGATCAAACCCTTCCCCGTTATTATTTTTTTTTTATGATTCCTCGCATTGAGCCTTAAAAACACATTTTTAACACATTGAAGGGTTCGGATTATTGAAAAGTGATTGGGAAAGGTAAGTCCCATACTTTATCAAAGTGTGTGATCTCTCATAGGAAAGGGACTACATATATATGTGGGCAGATTCGTGGACACTTATTTTGCACACTCCTTTTGACAGTCTATCTTAGCCCTTGAAACTAAGGGCTAAGATTACAACTTAAAAAATCTCTCCCTCTCTCTCTCTCTCTCTCTCTCTCTCAAAACCACAAAACAAGAAAAAGTCACAAAAATCGGGAAGTGGAAAGCTACGTGGTGATTTTGCCGCATAAATCTCCATTCCCACCTCCCAACACTACTACAAAAATGGTTAACGATGACACACCAAAAATTGAAACAATACTACAAGAAAAATTACCTATGGCGATGAAATGTGGTGAGGAAATTCAAATTTCCTTGCCAAATGGGTCTCTATGGCGAGGAAATTGATTTCGTCGGCAAAAAGTAATCTATGTCGACGAAATTATATTTCCTCGCCAAAAAGAAAAGATTTGGCGACGAAATTAACTTTCCTTGCCAAAAAGCAAAGATTGGCGATGAAATTACCTTTCCTCGTCAAAGGGAACCCATTTGGCGACGAAATTATCTTTCCTCGCCAAAAAGCTAAGATTGGTGACGAAATGAATATTTCCTCGCTAAAGGGCACTCATTTGGCAACGAAATTTATCTTTCCTCTCCAAAAAGCTAAGATTGGCGACGAAATTATTTTTCCTCGTCAAAAAGCTAAGATTTGGCGAGAAAATTATCTTTCCTCGCCAAAAAATCAAAGATTTGATTCATTTCCATGGTTTTTACCCGTATTGGGGTTTTCCACATGCAAGAGGTGGGGCACACGCAAGCCAATTTTTAATAACTTTGCAAGTCATGTATGTCTCATTTGGTTGTAATAAAACGTAATAATCACTCGTTACAGGTAAATGCATGGTAATGTTACTCTAAAATATCACTTATTACTCTAGTAGTATGGAATAATTACTCATTGCATATGACTATCGTAGATTTTTCATTTTTATTTTTACTCTATTTCACTGTAGTTTGACACTTCAAAGATCACAAAATGCTTCGCAAAACCATACTTGTGTAAATTTATAATCGGTATTTAGGAGTATCGTAAAATAAATAAGTAGTTCAAATTAAACACTTATCCTATTTATGATACCATAAAATTATAATTAAAGAACTTATTTGTCGTATGCACACACTAATTAGTGAGACTAAATGTATACATATCATATTGATCATATCATTTGCATATAAATCTATTATTATTATTACTCAAGCAGAATAATGATTTGGTCTCCTAAAATGATCATCCATTTTGAAACAAAAGTGGGTATCATACTATCATGTATTAGAAAGTGAATTAAGATTTAAGTGTTACAATCATTACATAGGTATCAAAATTAGAAAATCTGACTAGCATAGAAAATAAAATATATATTTCCAAATGTTGCTGCTTGATTTATTTAGATTTGAAAAATAAAAATAAAAAATTGGAAGATAGAAAAAGTAGTAGCAGAGTAATCGGGCGAATATAATTTTTCACATTAAATTAATTGTTCTAAGGGTAAATAAGAAATGAATCTTTACTTCGACAAGTCCAGATATTGAAGGAACTCTTGATACAAGATCATTCAAGTCAAACGTAACACAAACGTAACAAGTCAATGCCTACGAAGGTAGAGACCACCCAAAAACATTCTCATGAGTCAGTTGTGGTAATAATTTTTTTTCCTTGCAATGAAAAGCCAAAGGAAGGGGAAGAACGAAATTCATTAATCAGTTATCAATTCACAAAATTTTAAAACAAACAAATATATAAATGCAAAGATAAGTAATTCTAACAAGTAAAGACTTATAAAATGGTATAGGAAAATATCAAATTATAAAAAAATAAAAACTTTAGTAAAAACAAATAACATTAAAAGATTTAAGAAAGAAGTTTAAAGAAACACTACAAAGAGACTAAAATTAGACAAAAAGATTTAACAAAAATAGTGAGGTGAAAAGAATTACGAAAGGTTATATATTAAAAGTTGTTGAACTTTGCATTGAAATGGAAGTTGGTGTGGTGGATGGGGCGCGCGTTGCTTTAGAGGAGGTTGTGAGTTTGATTCCCAGCGGAGGCGGAGAAGCTGGAATTGGATTCCTTTATTTTTTAGTTTCAGGAGTTTTGGCGAGGAAATTTTTCCTCGCCAAATGGCCAGAATAGGCGAGGAAATATTTCCTTGCCAATTGTTCTAAATAGGCGAGGAAAACAATATTTCCTCGCCAATTGGTCAGAATAGGCGAGGAAAATTTTCCTCACCAATTGTTCCGAATAGGCGAGGAAAACAAAATTTCCTCACCAATTGGTTAGAATAGGCGAGGAAAAATTCCGTCGCCAATTGTTCCAAATAGGCGACAAAAGATTTCCTCACCAATTGGCAGATTAGCCAAGGAAATTTATTTTTCTTCGCTAGAATACCTTTTGCGACGACCTTTTGGCGAGAAAACCTAGCAAGAAAATTTTTCCTCGCCAATTCCTTTAGCGAGGAAATTTGGTCCTTTGGCGAGGAAACTCAATCCTCACTATAGACATTTTTTCTTGTAGTGCAATGACAGTGCAACGCCCCCATAATTCGGGTACATTAATATTAATACATTAATAATAAATAAGGTCTTACAACAATATCCCAAGAGGAATTTACACTGATCTCCCTACTATTACATTCATTTTCTACGGGTTGACTATGAACTCTCTACTCCATTGCACGATCGTTCATCCCAACGGTATCTTGCTCTGCTCCGTAGGCCTTTAAGCCCCAATACTTCTCCTTTTCATTTCTATAGTCTAGCATAATACGTCAAAGTCACAGAGCAACATCGTGGTATTATGCCAGGGTTACACAAGTGCAACAACATGAGTAACAAGGCCCAGTAAACTACACTACCCAATCCTTAACTAGCAATTCTAGAACAATATGATTAAAACGAGTAATGTATACTTGTTAATAGAAAATATCATAAGTGCAATATGTCAGTGTCCATGCAGATCAGAGTAACTCATGCGCAGTAAAACAGTGTCGCATTTCATCTTTTCATTTTCAGCATTCTTCTTCAAATTTCAATCAAGTCATTATCTCATACCACTCGAAAGTTATTGGGCCGTTTTCGTCTCCTTTCAACTGATAGTCACCAATCTTTCCGCTCGAGGTCCCGGTTGTCTTGCATAACCGAACTTAGCAGCTTGTTTGCAAGGTCTGTCCACCCCGTGACTCACACGACACGGTCTCGGCCGTCTTGCATCACCGAACTTAACAGCCTGTTTGTAAGGTCCGTTTGCCGTGTGTTGTGCACGCTTAGCCTAAACCTCCGAGTTCTCCCGCGAAGTTGGGGTGGGGCTTTCGCTGCACTACCGCATCCAATCCATTTCATCTCATTTCATTTCATTTTCCAAAACACTTTTCTTTCCGTTTCAAAACACATTTTCATTCTCATCAACAACTATTCAATCTTTTCTCGTAATTCGTGTCGATAACCGTAGCGTGACATGATCAATGATGTATGCTCAATCATGCTCAAAACCATGTCCATGCTATATTTCTCGATAAACGTGTCTCATAAAATAATACTTTTCTTACGCGAAAAGTGTCACAGAAAATAATGCCTTTTTTAGACATTAACTTTTCCAAAACAGGCTATATTTCTCAGAAAATCTTTATTGATTATCTAAATGTCATTTCAAGCTTTTAACTCCTACTTTTAAGAAAATTAGTCTTTTCTTTTCCGAGAAAAGTTCATCATTTTTCTTTTCCGAAAAGCAGTCGGGCTTTTAAACCGCGTAACTTTGAAAAGTTGCTTTTCACTCGACATTATGACTACGTATTTAGAAAAATCTAACTCAACGCGGATACAAAATTGACTACGCATTTTTATGAAAATGTTACTTTTAGTCAATCTTTCATTTACCAAAAGCTTTCTGGAACTCTACCATTTTTCTAAGAAAAGTACTAGGTAAACTTTTAAGAAACTTTTTAGTAACAAATCATGTTTACCTAAGAAGTAATTAACTACTAACTATTAAGTAGAAAAAAACTACTTAAAAGTTAGAGTTAGTAACTAACTTCCTGCTATATTTTTTTTTTATGAACACTTCTAATTTTCCCAAAATAAAACTAAATAATCACTTAAGAGATTTGTTAGTAGTAATTAAACATGCTTAATTTGGTATGATCAACCTACTAATTAAAAGTAGGAAAAACTAATTAAAGATTAGAGTGAATAATCTACTCAATCTTGACTAGTTTTTCAAATAACTTGAATAACCTCTTTAAGAAACTTCCTAGTACGTAGAAACCATGCTTAAACTTGACATCAATAATCTACTAATCAACTTTAAGACTCCTTTTAGTAATAAAAACATGCACAATCTTCATAAACAACCTACTATTTTGAAAGTAGAATAGTTAATTAAAGATAGGTTAGGTAGTCTACCTCAATTTCCAGTGATTGGCCGGAAGCCGAACAAGCTAGGTGGTCCTTTCCGGTGAGCTATGAACACCTTAGACTACTAACTTTCCACTAATCTTTGGATTGGTGAGTGGTTATTTGTGGAGTAGTAGGGTTATTTTTGTATAGTGGAGGAAGAATTAGAGAGAAATCACAAAGGATTTGAAAGGGGAAAGTTGCTCTAAGTTGGCATGAATAGTGCATGGAATTGCATGGCTTACATAGGCAAAACAAATGAGTTCTCTCCCTCCCTCTATATTGGCCGGCCTCCCCCTCCCCATGTGCCAATTAATTTTTGCCTTAAATGGCACATGCCAAGTACCAAAGTGGGAGAACAAAATCCCTATAGGCTAGGTACTTAGAAATCTTAGGCATTGCACAAGCAAATCCTACGTAATGAGGTAAGCAATCTAGGGTATTTATGAGAGGAAAATTCTAGGCAATTTCGTAAATGCCGAGTAGTGTATAATTTTGCATGGCCACCTTTGTTTTGGGGAGTTTTGGTTACTAAGGCAAGTTAGGGGCCATGTGCCTAAATAGACTGCCTAAGCTAGCCCTAACTAGGTTTATTAATGAAGAACATGGGAAAATATTCCTCACATTAATGAAGAACATGCACCTAATATACTTAGGGTAAACGTAACTAGGTTTAGGTTCTATTTACTAGCATGTGCTCTTAATTAAGCACAAGACAAGTTGGCTAAGGGTACATTCTAATCAAGTAAGGATATAGGTTAGGCTTTGACTAGTTTGCTCCACCATAAATGGAAAGACAAACTCTAACCTAAATTGGTACTAAAACCTAGTATTTTAAGGTTCCCAACTTACACACACAAGCACATGCATGCATGTGCTTACTTCATTAACTCTTGCATGTGCAAGCTTGCATCACCCTCACTCCCTCTCTCCCTCAACCGGCCTCTCTCTCTCAACAAAGTTTCCCCAAAGTGGGGAGGGTAGGATAAGTAAATGCTTGGTAGGTTTTGACTAGAAGAAGAAAAGAAGAAGATTTGGTTATTAGTTATTTGGTTAGGAGGCATGTCCCTATTAAGGGCTATCTAAACTTAGGCTTCTGGGATATTAAGGAAGATGACATGCAAATGTTCCCCTTCATAAATGAGAGCACATGCTTTCTTACTCAGAGGGAAAGTAAATCCTCCTAATAGGGTTTTAGGTGCTAGTTATACACAAATGTGCACTAAATTAGGCACATGACTAATTGGCTAGGGTACAACCTAAATCTAGTAAAATTTTAGGTTGAAGTTGCTAGGAAACCTTAGACTTCACTTTAAGGGATTGCTATGCACATGCATGAAAATGTAGCGCACTTACTTGGTGACTAAGTATGTGGGAAGTTCCCTCCCTCCTTCCTACATGTGCAAGCACATGATTAATAATCCTAGGAAAATTTAGGGAAAAATCTTAGGAATTTAATGAAAGAAAGTCTAGTAGTAGAAATATACTAGCACAAAAATAATTATTGGCTCAAAATAGTTGTTACCAAAAATAACTTTAAGTAATTTAATTAAAGAAAATAATTAAAGTAAAGGAAAATCAATTAAATAAACGAAATTTTTATTTAGCAAAAATTAGGGTCGTTACCAACAGTTTTGGTAAACTGTCATCGAAAATATGAGGGTAGAGTTTTGATGTCAGTCTATCCTAAAAACTGCCATCTTTGCGATATAAGATGACGGTTTAGAATAAAAGTGACATCATTATCTCTTTCTTTAATGTCAGTTTTTGCTAAGAACTGACATAAAACAAGGCGCTTCCAGAAGCCCATATAGAAAACCTTTTAATGTCAGCTTTTCTTATAAACGACATTGAAGCTAAGCCTTTTTAATGTCACTTTTAATTAGAACTGATATTGAAGTTGATCATAAAAGATGACAGTCAAATAAGTGTCATTAAACGTATAAGATGACAGTTTAAAACCGTCATCTTATATTTTCAATGTCTAACAGTTTCAATCTAAAAAATTTCGAAAATATAGTATAAATATTTTTGTTGGTCTTTTGTCAACAACAAGCATGCTAGCTCAATTGGTAACATGCGGGTACGCGAGGAAATCAATGTCTTGAGTTCGAGTCCTAGTGCAAACAAATATTAGCTCACCACACAAGTGCTATGTAGGCGCCACACAAGCGTCACGGGGGTGCCACGTGAGCTCCACTGGGTGGTCATGCAAGGGCGGCCACACGAGAGCCACATGTTTGAACTAGAATTGAAAATTTTTTTTTTGGAATGACAGTTTAAAACCGTCATTGTTGATTTTAAAGATAACAGGTTTACACCGTCATCTTATATATATCAATGACGTTTTTTGACTGTCATAACAAATCTAGACTTTTAATGTCGCTTGAACCCTAATTGAATCAATTTCCATCTATTTCCTCGCGATCAGAAAGGTATATTCACTCACAAATGAACAGAATTCTTCTATATATGTCTATCTGGGTTGATGGGTTTGGATTTAGATATGTTCATTTGGGTTTAAATACTTATCTAGGTTCATGGGTTTTGAATTTTGGGTTTCTTGAAGGTTTACGCGTTTTGACTGAGGAGGATATGGGAATTTTGTTTTTTATTCCAGCTGAGCCATTTTGTTGTCTGGTTGTTCTTCATATGGGTTTGATGTTCTTTCGATGATAAATTAGAAAACAACAAAGAGAGATTATTCCAGAGAGGAGAGATACCGTCGAAAGAGCATTCGCCGGCCATGGCTACAGCCGGAGTGGGAGGAAAAACAGGGTTGTTTTGTTGTGAGAGATGGGGGAGGGATTTTTTAAGTTTTAATCTCAACCCTTGGTTTCAAGGGCTGAAATGTAGTGTCAAAAAGAGTGTGCAAAATAAGCGTCCTTGAATCCTTGATTTGGCTTAAAGTTCGGAACTCACCCTTTCCGATTGAATTTTGATGATCTGAACAGTCCTATGTGTTTAGAATGAGTTTTCAAGGGTCTCCGCAAGGAATCATAAAAAAAAATGACCGGAAAGAGCTTGATCCGATCAGTTTTTTATGTTACTAATTTTAAAGCATTTCCTTTTTCTTGTCAATACAAACCTTTAGGACTGCAAATTTCTGATGCCATGAGAATTTCTAATGGCCAAAAATAAAATTTCTCTTACACTAAGTTTGTTATATGTTCATAACCTATCATGTATATTTAGAACCAAAGACCATTCTTTAACGAACCCAATGCCTTTTTTTCAATCGAAATCCAAGTACATATATTTTCAAAGCTAATTAATTTTATTCACTTTACTTTTATCATGTGTTCTTTTTTTCCTCACTAAGTATGAACTTATACTGTTCTGATTTGCCTAATATTCAGAAATAATATGTTTAATTCTGCACATTATAACAATAACATCAAGAACTATAAATTGTATTGAGCATAATTTGTGCTCCTTGTGCGCAACCCTCTTACTAGTGTTTTATAACGATCTAGAGGAAAGCCGAGTGGGAGAACAGAGAGGAAGACAAAGGCGCCCTACAAGAGAAGACGCCGATCGTGAACAACTAGGCGATGGCGAACCACGAAGATCGCTTTCCCTCCACGACCCACCACTTAGCCGTGACGCACTCGACCACGATATCAACGGAACCCCGGAACCGATATTCTTGCAGGCACACTACCAGGGTCTCACACTCGACCACGATATCAACGCAACGCCGGAGCCCATGTCCTGGAGATCAAACTACCAAGGTCCCGCAATCGGCCATGATATCAACGCAACCCCGGAACCGACATTCTTGCCGCCACACTACCAAGGTCAGTCTATCCTAAAAACTGCCATCTTTGCGATATAAGATGACGGTTTAGAATAAAAGTGACATCATTATCTCTTTCTTTAATGTCAGTTTTTGCTAAGAACTGACATTAAAACAAGGCGCTTTCAGAAGCCCATATAGAAAACCTTTTAATGTCAGTTTTTCTTAAAAACGACATTGAAACTAAGCCTTTTTAATGTCACTTTTAATTAGAATTGATATTGAAGTTGATCATAAAATATGACGGTCAAATAAGTGTCATTAAACCTATAAGATGACAATTTAAAACCGTCATCTTATATTTTCAATGTCTAACAGTTTGAATCTAAAAAATTTCAAAAATATAGTATAAATATTTTTGTTGGTCTTTTGTCAACAACAAGCATGCTAACTCAATTGGTAACATGCGGGTACGCGAGGAAATCAAAGTCTTGAGTTAGAGTCCTGGTGCAAACAAATATTAGCTCACCACACCAGTGCTATGTAAGCGCCACACTAGTGTCACGGGGGTGCCATGTGAGCTCCACTGGGTGGTCATGCGAGGGCGGCCACACGAGAGCCACGTGTTTGAACTAGAATTAATTTTTTTTTTTTAGAATGACAGTTTAAAACCGTCATTGTTGATTTTAAAGATAACAGATTTACACCGTCATCTTATATATTTCAATGACGTTTTTTGACTGCCATAACAAATCTAGACTTTTAATGTCGCTTGAACCCTAATTGAATCAATTTCCATCTATTTTCTCGCGATCAGAAAGGTATATTCACTCACAAATGAACAGAATTCTTCTATATATGTCTATCTGGGTTGATGGGTTTGGATTTAGATATGCTCATTTGGGTTAAAATACTTATCTGGGTTCATGGGTTTTGAATTTTGGGTTTCTTGAAGGTTTACGCGTCTTGACTGAGGAGGATATGGGAATTTTGTTTCTCATTCCAGCTGAGCCATTTTGTTGTCTGGTTGTTCTTCATATGGGTTTGATGTTCTTTCGATGATAAATTAGAAAACAACAAAGAGAGATTATTCCAGAGAGGAGAGATACCGGCGAAAGAGCATTCGCCGGCCATGGCTACAGCCGGAGTGGGAGGAAAAACAGGGTTGTTTTGTTGTGAGAGATGGGGGAAGGATTTTTTAAGTTTTAATCTCAACCCTTGGTTTCAAGGGCTGAAATGTAGTGTCAAAAAGAGTGTGCAAAATAAGCGTCCTTGAATCCTTGATTTGGCTTCAAGTTCGGAACTCACCCTTCCCGATTGAATTTTGATGATTTGAACAGTCCAATGTGTTTAGAATGAGTTTTCAAGGGTCTCCGCGAGGAATCATAAAAAAAAATGATCGGAAAGAGCTTGATCCGATCAGTTTTTTATGTTACTAATTTTAAAGCATTTCCTTTTTCTTGTCAATACAAACCTTTAGGACTGCAAATTTCTGATGCCATGAGAATTTCTAATGGCCAAAAATAAAATTTCTCTTACACTAAGTTTGTTATATGTTCATAACCTAACATGTATATTTAGAACCGAAGACCATTCTTTAACGAACCCAATGCCTTATTTTCAATCGAAATCCAAGTACATATATTTTCAAAGCTAATTAATTTTATTCACTTTACTTTTATCATGTGTTCTTTTTTTCCTCACTAAGTATGAACTTATACTGTTCTGATTTGCCTAATATTCAGAAATAATATGTTTAATTCTGCACATTATAACAATAACATCAAGAACTATAAATTGTATTGAGCATAATTTGTGCTCCTTGTGCGCTACCCTCTTACTAGTGTTTTATAGCGATCTAGAGGAAAGCCGAGAGAGAGAACAGAGAGGAAGACAAAGGCGCCCTACAAGAGAAGACGCCGATCGTGAACAACTAGGCGATGGCGAACCACGAAGATCGCTTTCCCTCCACGACCCACCACTTAGCCGTGATGCACTCGACCACGATATCAACGCAACCCCGGAGCGGATATTCTTGCAGGCACACTACCAGGGTCGCACACTCGACCACGATATCAACGCAACGCCGGAGCCCATGTCCTGGAGATCAAACTACCAAGGTCCCGCAATCGGCCATGATATCAACGCAACCCCGGAACCGACATTCTCGCCGCCACACTACCAAGGTCTCGCACTCGACCATGGTATAAACGCAACCCCGGAACCACCCATATCCTTGCCGCCACACTACCAAGGTATCTCTCTCTCTCTCTCTCTCTCTCTCTCTCTCTCTCTCTCTCTCTCAATTTGTAGAGATTTGGGATTATTTCGAAAAAATTAGGGTTTCAATTTCCAAAACCCTAGATTTAGATTCGTTGATCTTGATTTCCAAATCTGAAACCCTAATTTGTTCCCAGCAATGAAACCTAATTTGAAAACTCTAATCTTTCATTTTAGGCATTCAGCTGTTCTGGTTCAATTGAGCTAAGCTTGAATGCCATCCAAATGGATAGAGAATGATTTGCACAAATATATCCTTTTAACGTATCAACTATCTAAGAAAAGAAATGCAATCAACTACGTGCTGCTAATCGTTGCTTACTTTAAGCACACAATCCATGGTTTGGTAAAGTACCAAAAACACGGGAATAAGATAACAGGATCGATCCTTGCCTTCACCCCAAGGTTCTTTTTTTTTTATTTTTTATTGGCACCTACACCCCAAGTTGAGGAAGGGCCACCTCATTGCAGCCATCGCTGCTCATGATTAGCAGCCAGCGCAAAGAGAGAGAAAATAGTTCATGGCTTCATGCCATTGTTTCATGGATATTTCAACTATGGTTAAGATCAAATATTGACTACTTAACTGAGCATGATATGTCACAACTCGGATGGAGAATCGATAAGGAGTCCAAAATGTTGACAAGAAACTGATGATGGCATGAAGAAAATTAGAAGTGTCGAACATTTCCTGAAGTCATATAACCCTTGGCCAATAAAGGCATAAATGGAGACAAAGCCATCTTCCAAAATCCGCAAAGCATGTAAAAATAAATCTAATGCAAATGCTGCTCAACCCAACACCCCGTTTGGATGCCGAAGATGATTTTGAGTGGATTTGTAATGAGGGTGGACCCACCTCCTAAGAAGGGTGGATTTGTAAATGAGGTGTTTGGATGGTATTTTGAGAAGGGTGATTTGGAAGGTGGATTTGATAGGATAAGAGGGCAAATGACTTAATTGACCCTATTTTATTGTTTGAATAAACAAAATGAATTAATTTCTTAATAATTACAGTAAATACTCTCCATTTGACACCATCTTTAAACTCATCAAGCATGCATACAAGTAGGACTTCCTCTTCCTTCAAAGTCCATAGCCTCTGACTTTGTTTCTCATTTTCATTGCTTGTGTCCTTGTCCTTGCTTTTTTCCTTGCCCCTTGATGGCTTTGATTGTGAAGTTTGTTGAGAATTCATTGGGTATGCTAAAATGATGTTCAATTATTTGTTAAATTTCACATAACACATGTAACAAATATGACATAATGGAATAAGTTCTTCAATAGACAGCATAAAATCCACGGAAATTGTCATTACATGAGAAAAGCAAGTAACGGGAACATTGTTTGAAATCGGGAAAGTTGTCTACTAAAATATTACAACAAAGGAAACAAATGCCAAAATTAATAACTACTCCCCACCCGGACTGTTAGCTAGCCAATGATTGTACATTTCAGTTGCGAAGTTATCTCGCATTTGGGACCATTGGGTGGTAGGCTCGATGGTGTCAATATAGTCATCTGGTGGAACTATAAGCACGTTCTCCTGCTCTGAAGCAGTGTATTCTAGTTCACCCGGATCCACTACCATTTCTTGCTTCATAAGGTTGTGGAGAAGGCAACAAGTAGTGACTATGCGACATTGAGTTCTGATGGGATAGTAAGAGCAAGATCTCAAAATTGCAAATCTCATCTTCCACACCCCAAAGCATCTCTCAACCACATTTTGAGTGCTTGAGTGCTTCATATTGAAATACTCCTCCAGGCTTTGGGGTTGGTGTCCTTGCCTCCAAATACTAATGTGGTATCGTTGACCCCTATACGGGACTAACAATCTCGGCCCATTAGTGTAACCGGCAGTGACAAAGTAGTACCGACCAACAAAACGCATTGACTTATATGTGATTACATTCACACAAGTGTGGAACTATGTATTGTAAACCAAAGTTGTTACAATGACGTACCCTGTGGAATTCTTAACCCATGAGGCCTCACCAACGCATTGCGAAGCATTCTTGAGTTAGTGGCGGATCCTTCCCAACTAGACAACGCATATATGAATCTTAGGTTTCGACTACAAACTCCTAAGACATTTGTTGCATGCCAGATGGTTTTTGGAAATGGTAGTTGATGCATTTTTCCATAAATACATCATTCACAAGTTTTGCCATTTTGTTCAATTTTAGGAAGTCCAACCACCATAATATTTTGTCTCAAAAGCTCTAGTCCTTTGTAGTTAAAATGTCCATATCTCCAGTGCCAAAGCAAGGAGTCATCTGACTTTTCAATTTTTGGGGCTAAATTCTCATCCAAAGGCATAGTGAGTAGAAAATATTTTGTTATGTGCCATTTTTACATTAGCTACCAACAAATTATCTCTGTCACTTATCTTGCACTCGTCCCCATTGAAGTTTACAGAATAGCCTTTTTGAATTAGTTGCCCAACACACAATAAATTTTAAGTTAAGCCAGGAACATAAAATACATCAGAAATTAACTTTGTGTTACATCTCTTGGTTTTCACCGCTATAGTTCCTTTGCCTTTTACTGGTTTCTCCTTTTTCATCTCCCATTGTGACTTAGGAATAAAATTGGCTACCATCTGAACAAAGAACTTCGAGTGTCCGGTCTTGTGGTTACTAGAACCATTGTCCAAGTCCCATGTATGATGTGTATCATGGTGCGTGCTCATGCAAGAAAAGAGCACTTGTGGTGAATCATTTTCCTCCGAAAAAATTGCTTCATTTTTTCGTCCTTTTTTTTTTTTTGGTACCAACAATCTCTTTGTGAGTGGTTTGCTATCCTGCACCTTGTACATTTGAATCTACAATCTTTGGACTCATGGTTAGATTTACCAAAAACAAAACAAGAAGGGCCATTTTTATCGTTACTGCCTGGTTTTGTTTGCTGGTTGAATTTTCTCCTTTTTTCTCGATTACGGTTGCCAAACTTCTTGTGCTGTGTTTTTTGCGGTTGTTGTTGTTGTTGTTGAGCTGGGCTACGTCCTCTTTTCTCTGGTTCTGAAATATTGAGCTTTGCTTGGAGAGCCTGCTCGACCATACTTGATCCTGCAAATTTGGACATTCTTTTTTCATGGGCTTCAAGAGAGCCCATAAGCTCATGAAGGGTGACTTTGGACAAATCTTTAGATTCTTCAATTGCAGCAACAATATGGTCGAATTTCGGTGGCAAGCTTCTCAATACTTTTTCAACAATTTTCTGATCTGGGATCGTATTTCCGTAACTTCTAATTTGATTTATGATTTCAACCACTGTCTCATTTTCTTTCATGGCTAGATTATCAAAATCATGCCATAAAAGTTGAAGGTTAATGGAGATAACTTTTCCAGAACCTTGGAATTCAATCTTCAAAATGCCCCTGCAGGCCTCTTTAGAATATTTTGCACTTACAATTATGGGGAGAATAGATTTGCTTACTTTGTGTTGTTTGCTAACAAAAGCTCTTGCATCTTTCTTCACATTCTCCTTGTACTCCTTTACTTTGGCTTGTGTCCAAGTTGCTAATACCTCTGTATTTTGCGGGACCGCAAATCCATCCTCGACAATTTTCCATAGCTCTTGCGAAACAAAGAGAGTTTTCATTTGAATGCTCCAATAATTGTAGCTTTCTCATTAAAATATGGTTATTAGATTTGAAACATAATTAAAGGTGGCATGCCATGGATACAACAAAAGAGTGGAGTATAAGGAAAGGGGTTTGACTCTGATACCAAAAATATTTTTGGTAAAAAATATGTTGCGGAATTTTTGGTGAGTAATAAGTAGAATTTTGTGTATGAGGCCAAAGGAAGCAAATTGGTAATCGTTAAACAGAGAGGACTTTTGTTCTTGTTTTATTTTTTCCGACTTTTCACATTCACATGAGAGTGCCTTATATAAGGCCACACTTTACCCAATGATAGTAGTACGTATGACAAGCATGGGAGCCATGCTTTACAGGACTAGCCCAAGGGTTTAGAGTGTCCTAGGTCTAGTCTAAAAATATATTGTGCCCTAAGAGTACAACATTTTAATTGTTTTTCCAGCAACGAATATTAAAAAAAAAAAAGAGTACGAATTATAACCTCAATAGCCGGTAAGAACGACTAAACAATCAACAATCTCCAAAAAATCCAAATGTCGTATAATGCTCGCTTGCTTTCTGTAGTAATTGGTTTTTTCCTCCCCTTGTCTCTCAATCTCGAATGGCTAACTTTTACATAAATTTTGTCATGGAAAATTCTAAAATTAGCACAATAGATTGTCATTAAAATTTAAAAAGTGAATTGAAATGTAAAAAAATGTAAAAAGTTTGTGAAGGAATTTTAAAATGCATATAAGGTACACCGAAGTGAGTGTGTTCGTGTGTTTTGTCTTCTTTTTTTCTTATACAATAAATAAAAGGATCTTTTGTCATATATGACAGAAATTAGTACTTTGCTAAATTGGAGAGAATTTATGTAGACGTGACTCTCTATTTGCCACTTTCTTATGCTTAATAAAAAACACGTGCTAGCAGCACACTCCTTTGGCAAAAAAGCCCTTAGTTGTTTTTTTCGTTTTTTTCATTTTGTCTTTATTAAAAAAAATTACATTTGTTAGTTATTTTAGCTTTATTAAAAAAAATTAGTACCAACCATAATTTTATACTCTTTGGATTCGTCTCGTCGAGACGAATTCATAAACCACGAAAACTTGACGCAAAATTACAAAATGTAAATTTTTTTAAATAAAGACAAGGAAAAAACTAAAAAACTGCTTTTTACTTTTTTGCCAAATCATGATGCTAGTTCATTGCCATGGATGCATGTCCCAACCATTAATTGGCCTTACCCAAATGTGCACGGACATCATACCAAGACTTATTCAGTCATTACAAATTATTTATTCTAATATTAAGGCCTTAAACTTAATTTGATATATCTCTGCGTTTCTGATAGAGCGGACATACGGAGAAACAGCGGGGATCGAAAGCCAGTCCTTGCCCACATACGAAGAAACAGCGAGGACCGCAAGCAAGTACTTGCCCTTGTACAAGGCCATCCTAAAGGGTGACTGGGACAGCGCCACCAAATTCTTTATAAAAGAACCCAACGGAATTCGGGACGCCATCACTTTGGAGTACTCAGAAACGGCACTCATGGTTGCCGTCCAATCGTCAGAGCGAAACCACATCGTGACGAATCTAATTGAGATGATGACGGAGGAGGAGGTAGCGCAGGGAGATATTTACGGCCAAACCGCCCTCGTCAAGGCAGTTCAGAGCGGCAACTATGAGGCGGCGAGGTTGCTGGTGGCCAAAAACCGGGAATTGCCTAGCATTATGGTCGAAGAAATATTTTCTGTGCACTGGGCGGCTACGCTAGGGCACAGGGAGATGGTTGTTTACTTGTTGGAAAAAACTGCGGTAGGCGTTGACCCGAGTCCGTTTGAGGGTCCAACGGGTCTTCATCTCTTGAATTGTCTGGCTTACGGTGGACTCTATGGTAAGGGAAGGTGGGACTTGGGGGCCTTGCTGTGTACTAGGTGCATGGCACCGTGTCGTGCACTCCATCCGGCCGGTCGTTGTGAAAATGCACGGCTTGAATTAAATCCAACTTCATGTGAGAACTATTGCTTGGATTTGATGATTTGATCTGAGCCGTGCATTTTCACAACGGATGGCCGAATGGAGGGTGTCATGCACCTAGTACACAGTAGGGACCCCTGTCTGGAAAGGTGTTGTCTAATATAATTTTTTGGGGGATTTTTTAAAATTTATTTTTGTGTTACTTTGCTTATTCCTGTTGGCACGGAAACTTACAAGGTACTAAAAGTTACAATAAACAACTTTAAAAGTTCACTATTATTGAAAATAATTTATAAAATTGATAGATTTCGGAATTGCTATTTCTGAATTTTTTTAGTATTGCAATCCACATCTTTCTTTTCTTTTTTGCTTAATTTCTTCTCGTCAAGACTAATCCAAAAGTCTAATATTTGAGTATAGTTTGTAAGAAATAACTAACAACGAAAATAAGTTATTATCTAAAATGGGATTATGCATAACTTATAACTGCAATATTTGTTTGTAATTAAAAATTGTCGCCTAATAATCGGTTAACATGTGTTTAATTTCTACTTGATTTATTATGCAGACATTGCTTTAGACTTCTTTCAAAGCTATCCAAAGTTAGCATCCATGGAGCCCTCAACGTTAGAGATGATGGTCCACCAGCACTCTTCATTCTATAGTGGGACCCACTTAAACTTAGTTGAGAGCTTAATATATTCATGTAAGTAGTTGTCTCTTTCTTTTTTAAAACCATTCTTGGCAATAGATAATGCATATATGGTTAACATTATAGTAGTAAAATAACAATGTTTTCTGATGTTGTGTAGGTATTCCTGTGACATTGGAAGGAAATGCAAGCAGGCCTGTAGGAAGAGACGTTGAGAATCCTTCGGGCGTGGTTTCGCCTTGGAGTTATTGTTAGACTTTTTACTCCTAATCTCATTTCCATTTACAGTGGTAGCATTTTAGGAAAGGACTTTGAGAAATCCACGGAGGGCTTCGGGTACTGTTTTGGGTTATTGTTAGAGTACTTTTTCACCCTGATCCATTTAGAACAATGATACATACACACCCACTCGGACACACTCTGCCATACCCCCTCTCACATGTGAGGGGGCCCACCCGGGAGGGACCCACCCCACATGTGAGAGGGGTGTGGCAGAGTGTGTCCGAGTGGGTGTGTCTGTATCATTTTTGTCTCATTTAACCATTATAGTAGGGCTGCTAAAAAAAACCGGTGAACCGTGAATCCGGTCCTGACCGAACCGATCCGTACCTTTTGGATTTTAACCGTGGATTAATGGTCCGGACACGGATTCAAAAAATAAAAAACCGTGACTTTTGGATCGGACACGGATTTTGATTTTAAAACCGTGGATTAACCGATCCAGACCGTGAGATTTTTATTATATATAATTTTTTCACTTTTATAAATATAGTTATATAGATATTGTTAATTTAGTAGACTTACGGTTTGGTTGTACTGTTGTAGAAGTTATGGTACGAATATTATTATCTCTATAAAATCTACGAGTATTATAAGTGCTACTATATATACTCTCTGTTTGTGAGTGATCTAGAAGTAACTATTTGCTATTGTCTTTGTGAGTGAACTAGAAGTAACTATTTGCTATCCTTTGTGGTAATATAAGTTTGTGTCTTTGTTTGTTCAGTTACTCCTATATAACTATCTGCCTAACTACCTTTGTTGTTTTTTATTGGGATTTCCAACTTTGAACTTTCTATTTAGTGCATTTGCTACTTGTTAGTGCCTTACTGCCTTTCCTTGTTATTTTTTCCGAATAAGTTGAAAATCCGCGGATTAATCCGGAACCGAACCGTGAGACTTTTGGATCGGACACGGATTGTATTTTCAAAAAACCGTGACTCACGGATTAGGATTGGATTCATGCTAATCCGGACCAATCCGGACCGTGAGCACCCCTACATTATAGTACAGTGGCTTGTTTCACATCAACCCTTGATTTTATCAAATCTCTTACTCATTCGATAAAATTAAGGGTTAATTTTATCGAATCTTAATTCTATCTTTGATAAAATCGTTTGGGAAACTCACACTGAAACCTTTTCCTAAGGCCTATATATCCTACATGGGAGGCCCCATTCTGCTTAAATCCATAAAACTTAGCTTAATTAATACCAGAAAAGAATCAAACAAAAGCCAAAAAAATGTGTTCTTTTATGTGAGTGCTCAATTGGTCCACTATGTTCAATTGTTCATACGGAATTGTGTTAACTCATATCGTTAAATGCTGGTAGCTTGTTCATATGAATTTGTTGTTTATAAATTGACAATATAAGGACTAAAAAAAGTTATCACCCAAGGCCAACTTATGCACATCTCGATTAACACTGAGAACTCGATTCATGTGCTCACTTGCAAGAAACACATTTAAAGCAAGAACAAAACTCTAAATGAACAATTCCTAAAAAAATGCTAGCACCTGAAAAGTTTTGAATTTGAAACCATCAGAAGGAGCAAATCCTTAGTCACAGGTCTACTTGGTCCACTAAGCCAACCCTTGGTTAATGGTTCAAAAATTTAGTTGCTCATATTATACTAATCCCATTTATTTATTTAAAGGAAAGAGAAATAATTTTGAATCATACAAATTGAAGATTCACATAGCGAAGCCTTTATATTGGGATCTCGCCCTAGCCTCCATATATAAGAGTTAGGACGCCGTTGGACTGCTTTGCTTCCCTGGACAAATTTGATGAAAATTTCAAGCAATGGTTATGACTTATGAAGAGTAATTATTCAATGGTCTTGGAGCATTGATACATGGTGGCCGGCCTAATACCTTCTCAATTACACATTTTTGTGGGGTTCATACACTTAATAATATTGGGTCCCACAGAAACGTGTGGTGAGAGGAGTTTGGGACACCACGTGGTGATGACCAGGACCACCAAATAATTTTTCCTTGTCAAGGTATTCAATGTCCCTTCCCTTCTATCCACTTATGTCTCTAATTTTCGAAGTTGTATAATGCAGTGAGCCAAAGGTTGAATGCAACGTTTTGGGATGTCGCTGAAAAGCTTGGTATGGAATCAATGGATTGACTACACAATTGGACGTCGATCTATATGCATTTTCATATTCCCACCATGCAGAACCATTAATTAATCGTTCATGTTCATTTAAATTACAGTGCCACCGATTAAGTCCGTACGGGAAACCAAACTGATGCACCACCAAGCACTCAAGTTCGTCAAACACCTTTGTGAGGAGGCGGTGAAACCCGAGCACTTCTCAAGAGCGAGTGATGTCTTATCAGGCCCGATGTTAGACTCGGCAACCGTAGGGACTTGCGAGATCGTGGAGGAAATCCTTGAGTCGTTTCCTAGTGGAATACGACATCGTAATATTAAGGATCAAAACATTTTCCATGCTGCAATAGAGAACCGTCAAGAGAATGTTTTCAACCTCATATACCAGCTGGAAAAGAACCAACGGGGAGTTTTTCTGTTGCAGACCGATGAGTCAGGAAACAATGCACTGCACATGGCTGGGAACCTTCGACCTATGCAGCAACTCTCACTCCGAGCAAGTGTGGCCTGCCCGGCTCTACAGATGCAGCGTGAACTACAATGGTTTAAGGTAATATTTACTCTTTAGACCTATTAGAAGAGTATGTTCGTACTGTCAAAAGAGTTTGACTAATTTTTATTTCATTTTTTTGAACTTTTTACATGGCAGGCCACATTTTATGAATTGAAACAAGAAAAATTTTGAAAGTAAGAATTTTGATTCAAAACTAAAAAAAAAAAAATACCACTATAGATAAAGATAAGGTAAGGAATAAGCCAATCGTTTTTACATTTTTCTTATTCTTTCACTTTTTGAAAAACCGTTCCAAGTGTTTTACTTTTTAAATTCTTTTCATCCTGCAAAAAAAGCATAAAAACATAATCTTCAAAGCCAAATACTCCCTCCGTCCAGTGTCGACATTTCTATTTTGGACTGTCACTTAATAGGTATGTATTTTGAAAAATTAATGGGTAAAAGTTTGTACAATTATCATTTTGCTCTTTTGAAAAGTTAGTGGGTAAGGAGTTAATGGGTAAAGGTGAATGATAATTTTGGAAAATGAACATAAAAGTTGATGTGAAAAGTGTAAAATGAAGGTAAAAGTTAATCTGTAAATGTGTAATGATAATGTTTCTATGATAAATTAAATTTACGAAACAAAACAATTATTAGGCTGTGTTTGGATGGCAGTATTCTCAAGGGGGAATGAGAATGTGATGCCTTCTACCAATGATTCTAACGTTTGGAACAGACAGGAATAGGAATGTGATGTCAGGCTTTTATGATTCCAGCGTTTGGCAGAGACAGGAATAGGAATGTGATTCCTGATGACATAATCAACCAAAAATCACATTCCTAGACTGAGTGGGGATCTGATCCCTCCCTTACCCCATGGGAATCTCAGATTCCTGGCTCATTCATTAAGAAAAGGAAATATTGACTTTAATAAAATTCCAAAATAATTGTATCCCGCGTCAAATTACTGAATTAATTCAAACACTGAAATATCAGTCCTCCAGGTATCAAATTCCTAGGAATTCGATTCTCAGCAATCATATTCATGTTCCTACCCAAGAAAATTCTCGGGAATTTGATTCCCGGTAATCATATTCCTATTCTTACCCAAAATTCTGGTCATCCAAACACAGCCTTAAAAAGAGACAGAGAGAGGATGAAGAAATATAAGTTTAGATATTTTTGGTACACCTATAAATCACCATATACAATCTTTGTACAATCTGAATTCATCTTATGGTAAACTTCATTTATGACGCAGAAGAATTTACACGGGGCTAGATAACGTTTTAACCTTTTAGCAGACAAGATAAATACTCAAATCCACAAGCACAACTTCAAATTATCACAAGGAAAAGAATAGAGAAACTCGGAGAACGGAGATATTATTGATGATTGAATTAATTATACTCTTAGGCTTACATCCCTATTTATACTAGTAGGAGTATAAACAATAAGGAAATTAGTTGAAGTGTGTAGACTACAATAAGGAAATTAGTTGAAGTGTAGACTAGGCAAAGCAGTACTTGAAAACCAAAACTATAAGAAAAAGAAAATCAAATCTTACCAACATTAAATTAGAGACGTACAAAACAAGTAGCACTAAGTAATATCTTCCAACAATATTATTGCTAAACAAAACTTTCCAAAACAAAATAATGGTCCACTTGCTCCAAGAAATCCTCTGCAACTCATTTTACATCAGTCCCCTCTACTTGAAGAGAACTCGATCTCGAGTTCAAATCTGGATAGAACGTTCTGTTCATAAAAGTACGAGAACAAACAACATTAAAAATCTTCAACATTAATGTCCATGGAGAGATCAATTACATAAGTATTAATTGTCAATAATCTTCTTAATTAACTTACATGGACTATACTTTAGTGGTTTCAATATGTACCCACCAAAGACCCCTCATCAACAGCTACCACTTCTTCTCCTTCTACCAGATTCACCAGCTTACATTCAGAAGTCAGGAAAAGTGATTTAGCTGGGTTTCTTTGGTACCTTGAATACCTTGTCTTCCACTCTAACTATTCAACTTTGAGAGCCATTTTATGGGGTTCATCTAGGGACCACAATACTTGTAGTGATTTAGCTGGGTTTCTTTGGTACCTTGAATACCTTGCATGTTCTTCTTCGATATAGGTTTAGATTCCTCACTATCAAAAGGATAACGAGGAGGGCATCTCCCAACATGCCAAACCTCTGGCTAGCACCAGATCCTAGTTAAAGGGCCAGCCTAGGGCAACGTTAATGCAATTCCGATCGACCTAACAGGAAGATCACGAATCTCATTCAACTGTTGTTGATGCATCTCGAACTATTGTTGATGTCTCTCAATCACTTCCTACAAGGCATCTCGATCCCCACGATCACCGTCACTTCCTACAATACTATTTATCAAAAACTACACCTGCTCACCTAAGCTTACAACTCAACAGTAGTAATCTGAACATGGTTCGGATTTTAAGGACTAAATTTGTTTTAAAAAATCTTACTCCTTCCCAATTCATCTACTTCTAAATACAGGCCGTAAAAGAATTATTTGTGAACTTTGAAGCTAACACGAGGAACAATACGGAAAGAACCCCTCAGGAGTTATTCTCCGATACACACAAGGATCTAGTCGAGAAAGGAGAGAAGTGGATGAAACACACCGCAAGTTCGTGCACATTGGTGGCTGTTCTCATTGTCACAGTGGTGTTTGCAGCTGCCATCATTGTGCCAGGCGGGTACAACACCAACGGCTTCCCGATCTTCTTGGGAGACCGAGTCTTTGTCCTATTCGGCGTGTCAGACTCCCTCGCCCTTTTCTCCTCAACGACTTCCTTGTTGATGTTCTTGTCCATCCTCACCTCACGCTACGACGAACAGGATTTTCTATATGCTTTACCGAGGAAGTTGATTATTGGGCTATTTACTCTGTTCCTGTCCATTATAGCCATGATGGTTGCATTTGCTGCCACATTAAAAATTGTGTTTGGGCACAAAAGGGCGTGGATTACCATTTATGGAGTTGCATTATCCTGTGTGCCCGTCACCCTTTTTGCTTTGCTGTTGTTTCCGCTACTAGTTCGCATGATCAAATCCACGTACTTCCCCCGCATTTTCAGGAAAAGAAGCAAACGCATTTTTTACTAAAAAGGAGACAAAAATTTGGCCATTTATCTTCCAGCTTCTGATCTGTATCAATCTGTTCTACTCTTCTAGATAAGCTAGATTGGATGTTGTGGGTGTTAAATGTTGGACTTCGGGATGTATCTGTATAAATAATGTATTTGTTTGCTTTGAAAATTCGTAGGACTTGAAAATAAAAAGTGTGAGAGTGTGGAGGTTTCATGTGAGAGAGATTGTAATCTGTGTGAATCGTGGAAGTGATGTTCTGTGAATTTGTATAATCTTGTATTTTGCAATTGATTATTAAAATCTAGTGTGTGTGTGTGTGATAAAAGCCCCTTTCTTTCAGGGAAACGTATACATTATGATCCAATGAGGTTCTAAGCCTTTCTTAGGGGCTTAGATGCCTTCCAGATTGTAAAATCTCAATTTTAAATGCCTGATTATGTGATTAATTAATAGTATATATGGATGCTAATTAGAGTTTATGGAAATTAGTAATGGGATTATAGTGATCCTAATTATGCGTTGGTCATAATCGCTCTCTCGCTGCTGCTTCTTTGTCTCCTAATGACCAATCCCTGTTTTTGGGGATCAGTGTGCTACGGCTACTATATTGTCATTAACGTTTTTCGACCCTTTTAAGGTATGAGTTTAGCTTCGGTCTCTTCATAAACATCGGCCTAGTTTTCCAAAAAAAATTAGCGATTTAGTTGCTAAATTCATGATGATTTTAGAAAAAGAGTTCATCAGGTGCTAAAATCATGGTATTTCAAATCAAAAAACGAAGTGGTTCTGCGTATCGTTTTTCGATTTTTTTCGCACCAAATTAAAGTGCTCCTCATGTACTTTAATTCGGTGTGAAAAATTCAAAAAATAATATACAAAATCACTTAATTTTTTGATTTGAAATACTCTGACTTTAGTAGCTGTTGAACTCTTTTGCTAAAATCATGGTTTATTTTAGTAACTGGATTGCTAAATTTTTTTGGAAAACTAGGCCGTAGTACTACTCAATATCTTTCATTCGACGCTTTGTTTGCCATGCAACAGCGGAAAAAAGATCGATCTATGGTGAATTTTCCAGGTCTAACTTGACCAATCGTCCCCAAAGTATTTGGGATATGTCAATTTGATCCCTAATGTGTAAATTTGTCAATTGCGTCCCCATCATTTGCAACATGTATTTAAATGGTCCCTGTGTTTAGGTATTAATAGGGTTTGGAAGTGGGGGGCAATTTGGAAAGGTTTGGAAAATTCTTCTAGCAAGTTATGGGTTTGAAATACAAATTTGTGTTTTTAATTTTTAGGGGAATGAATTTAGCCCATACATGGTATGCTAATAGAATTGCCCCTTCTTCATATTGTCAGTAAAAAAAAAAAAAAAAAACAGTTGAAAGGACCAAAAGCCCATCCATTTCCTTCAAAACATCAAACCTACCCAGTGGAAGCAACTGCCATCGTCATTTACAAAATCACGCACAAACTTCCCAAGGCAGCCTCTCTCTCCCCCCACAGCAATGGCTAAGGGCGACGACGCAATAAGGAGAAAGAAGAACAAGCTAAACCGAAAGAAGCAGAGAGCCAATGATTCCGCCACCGTGTCTAATCGTATAGCCGCCATTATCGCCGCCAAAAAGCGCCGACAGTCTGGCAAACGTCGAAATTGTCAGGTACTTCCCATGTTGGATCCATTGCGGTCTTTAATTGCGACTTTTTTGTAATTTTTGAGGTTAATTTGAACTGGGTTTTAGTTTATTTGGTTTTTTTTTTTTATTTTTTTATCAAGAGACGAAGTAGTGGGGGTACATTACGCCTTGTTTGGATACCCATTTTACTGGTATTCAATTTCTTAGGCATCTGAGCTGTTAAATTTAGGGGAGAAATGAGGGGATGTGGATCTGGGTTTAGCTGTTTTGTTTCTGTCAAGGGCATTTTCAAGTACTGGATTGAGTTTGGGCCAGAATTAGACAGTATCGATTCAATAGTTCTTGCGATTATTTATGTGGTGCTTTTTAATTAAGATTTTAAACATTGGTAATCATGTCCTTATGAAGTGTTCAACTTTAGAACCCAATTAAAAGCTGTTTAGTAAATATTGAGTTACTAAGTCTTGGATGTACCTCATTTTATCAAGACATCCTGTTGTTAGAAAACTGTTGTTTGGACAGGTAAATATATGCTTTTTAGTGTTAGGAGTTACAACTTCTGAGACGTTGGCTGTTGATGTTTTGTGCTGCGGTTTGATTGCTGTTACCCTCTTGAACCGAATATGATTGAGGAATACTGTGGTAGATACTGCAGTACTTGCAGTTTGGATAGGCCTTCTACTAATTTCCGAGTTCAGCTGAGCTGTCAATTGTAGGAAAAATGACCTTTTTGGTGAATGGTGTTTTCCGGAACCGGAATCAGTTAGGCCAGAAATATATAGTATTAGTGCAACAGTTCTTGGGATTTTTGTATGTGATGCTTTTGGATTCGGAACTGCTATATTGGTAATTAATACTATTTTTAGAACCCCATTTAAAAGCTTGTTAGTATTGACTATTGAGTGAAATTAAGGGATGCATGGGTCGGGTTGGGTTTGTACCCTATCCATCACCCGTACCAATCACTTCCTGTTGAGAAATAGCTCACCTTAGTTTGAAATGCTCTTTTCACTCTCTTTTTTCGTTATGAGTAAGTGATAACAGTTAGGATAATATTCCATTACATTACTCGTGCGTACATGTGATCTTTGTGAGGCATTGTAGCTACCTCTTACTTGGAGTTAGATAGCATCCCCTGGAGATAGTAAGAAAAGAATCCAATCTGGTTTTCTGTTATTCTTCGGTCAGAAATTGGTAAAACCTATTCCTGACACATAAAAGAAAAAAATATCATCCTCTTTCAGTATGTGTTTGAAATTGTTGTGCTGTTTCAAACTGCATGATGTTTGCATTTATATCCTCATGTTCCTATTTTTCCCCAACAGGGAATGTGTTTTAGCCTTCCTACACCCGAGGACCCCTTCAATGACAAGTATGACAAAATGGACATCAAAGGAAAGGAAACAAAGAAAGTTGTGCCTTCCAAAGAAGATTGTAAGGTGGCTATTAACAGGAATAGTGTTGCATCAAATAAAGGAACTCCCGGTGGAAATCATGTAAGCATAGATCATCAACAACAGCTGGAAAAGGTAAAAGGGAATAAGTGGTGGAATGACCAGGCAATGTCACTCAGATCTACTGAACATGTGGGGAAGGAAAATGTTGTCAAACGAGTAAGAAAGAAGGATTTTGAACAATCAGGCTGTCCATCAAAGGTTCTAGCTCTGTGTTTGGATTCGATTCAAAATGCATTGCGACGCGATGGATTTTTGAGTAGTGAAGAGGACAAGCCTTTGTTTATGAACAAGTGGGGAGTTGAGTTTTGGAAATGCTATTCTGTTGGAAATGATATATTGGAAACAAGTGGTGCTTGTTCGACTATAGAGCAAATTGCTTGGATAGCTTCAACTGCTGCTGATAGCATTTCAAGAAAGGAGAAAGAAGGTCTATCACTGATGGGTCCATCTCTTTTATTCCTTGTACCGTCCCAGGGAGAGGCTATTAAGGTTTGTCAATATTGTTCTTCTGGTTTTCTTAAAAAATTTCTTGGAATTTACCGTCATCTTTGGCCACAATCTTTGCGTGCCATGGATAATCAATCATGGCATAGAGTTAATGTCTTTGCTCCTTGTTTTATTTCCTTTTGTCCACCGTTCTGGACCTCTGGTGTTCTAGTTTTCTAATCTTTTCTTATGATGTAAGGCCATCTTTTTCTACAATCTTTTTGTGCTATGGCAACTTAGTTTTCGCCTCTGCTTAATGTCTTTTACGTGGGAAGAAAGAGACATAATTGATAATTCGTTTGTTTAAAGAATGTCTGCATAAATCTGTCTTTGTAGTTAAATGATTGCATATCAGATAAGGGAACTGTTTGCGCTAATTAAGGAACGATTTAGTTTTCTGAAGGTTGACAAAGTAATTTTGCTCTATCGAACTTATTATTTGCGACAACAAAAAAAGGGACTCCCTTCTTCGTCTTTTTTCTCATTTTAACTCTCTGTGATTTAATGGAAGACTAATGCAAACTAGAGCCTTTTATGAGACTAAAAACAGAATGGCACAGTTTAAGGTACTTGAAACGTCTCATACCCTTCTCTTGTGGTCAATTCGTTTTAATCTAAACCTGTACAGAGCCTTCTTACCCATTAGCTTTGTTTGGTGATTGATGCTTCCTAATTTTGTGTAGGTACGAACAGTGTGCAAACCTTTGAAGGCTCATGGAATACATACTGTGAGTCTACATACTGGTGCCCCCATAGATCATCAAATCCATGGGTAAGTATTTAATCTTTATACGCCTCATCCATAGGTCACCATACAAGCACCTTGCCTGTGCCTTCCATCACAACATGATGCTTTGCTGCAATTGGCCCTTCCATTTTATTAACTTTTGTGGCTGTTGGCTAATATAAGCTTGGTTGGTATTCTGGGCATGGTTGTTCCAGAGTCAGAGCGTGTATGGATTAAATTATGTGCTTCGAATAGGTTCATTCCCATAATATTTGGCCTATCAATGGTTCATCAGATGGAGTAGTGGTCGAGCCTTTGACAACTAAAAGCTGATATCTTGCCTTGGAAGAAGGGTTCACACCCACGGTTTACTTCATTGACTACAAGTCTGAAAGTCATTGTTGTTGATTTAAATGCACATATTTGTTCCCACTTGTACTTGCTTCCCTAGCACATTTGTATCTTTCAGGCTGTGCATGCATTCAGTGTAATTCCGCAAATCTGGAATGAGTTTTCTTTTCATCTCTCCACTCTTTTCTCTCGTTGAAAGCTGTATTTTCTCCCACAGCCTAAAGAATATTGAGCCAGAGTTCCTTGTATCCACACCTGAGAGACTGCTGGAGCTTGTTTCTTTGAAGGCCATTGACATCTCTGGGGTTTCCTTACTGGTAAGGATTTGGCACCCACCTCCTTCCCCCTTCTTTAGCTTACATTTGTTCTCAATACTTCAAGAAAGAAATAGAGATGTGTTCTTCTAGATGCCAAAATGAAGAAATTTTTATGGTAACGAAACCGAGTTTTAGGTTAATGTTTTAGTACCAACCACGTGAACTCAGCTCAAAAGGGCAAGCAACGGAGGTCATGGTAAGGTTGCCCTTTGTGATCATTGCTTTCACTTCTATTCCCAGATCTTACTAATCGCTTTTTGATGTACTACTCAAACAAACTACACATCAGGGGTCAATACAATCTCCTCATGCATCCCCACATGGAGCCAGAATACCAAAAGTAACCCCTATGGTTGAATCCACAAACCGCGAGCAGCTCGTAGTCTACCCATGTCTGAGCAATTCTGTGTTTCATTTCCCCAACCCCCCTCTATCACGTATTATAGATTGCTGTGATACCATCATACCAGACATAACAACTACAAAAGTCATTCACGTATGCTTGCAATGATGTCATTTCGTTCATTCCTTCAATTTCTGCGAACGCCCCCCCCCCGGGCAGACTTCTAATGTAGGAGACAGATGCTTGTACTTCACCAAGATGTGAGTGAGGGTCTAACAATTCAGAAGGATCTTTTTAGTTGAGATGCTTTTGAAAGAAGTTCCTCAACTGCCTTCTGGCGTTTTTCTTGCCCATTGCTTTTTGGTAATGACCTAACATTGCTAGATTTTTTAGTTTGCTGGAAACATGAAACATGAAACATTTTCTGTTGTGAACGTATTAAGTTGGTGAATGATGGTTCGGGAATAAGCATAGAGCCCAATAAAGAGCTTTTGGTTGGTAATATTATTTATGCAGTCATAGACAAATATTGTTAGATAAGCTTTATCGTCTCTTTCTGATCATTTTGTTTTTGGCACTTCATAGGTTGTTGATGGACTGGAGACATCTATTAAAGGTGGTCACAGTGATGTTATTAAATCAATAAGGCATCATATATCCACCAATCCCCACACGGTGGTTTTCAGTGATTGCTCAAGTCACGCATCTATACCTCTCGTGCAAAACCTTCTTCGTGGATCAATTTGCAGATTATCCTTGCATGATTCTATTACCAGTCAAGGTGCATGCATTATGCAATCTGTACACGTGTGCGCATCAGAAGAAGAAAAGATACCGAAGGTATTTAAGCTGTCAGTTCTAACTTTGAACTCGAACTGCTAGCTCCTTGACCTACCTCAGCAGTACTATGGAAATATTTTGTGAATATGGTTGTTTAAGTTATTCTTCATGCAAAGGCCTTATGTCCAACATCAAATAATGTAATAGACCAATGATGTGTATTAACTGGGGTGGAGGGAGAGTAGGGCTGGGTGGGCCCTGGCCACCCCGCACTTTTAAAAATAAAATAAAATTTTTATTTGGGGGTCGGCAGCCATCTGCCCATCTCTCCCATCTATCCCAACATAAAAAAATAAAAAAAAAAGAAAAACCTCATATACAGTGTACTTGTTGTGGCTCGTGCTTTCTAATATGTTGCAAGTTGTTTTTTCGCCCTCTCATTTGAGTCTGGAAAGTGTATTTATATTTCCTTAATGGCAATTCACTTTGCAGGGTATTCAAGTTTTGGATCAAGCTGGGGGTGATGAACTTGAAGGGCAGTTTTCTAAAGTGCTATTTATAGTTGGGAATAACAGCAATTTTCACCCATTAGTTTCTGCCATTGAGTCAAAGGGTTACTCAGTCGCACTAAACTCAGCTCCTAGTTCAGAAATTGAGAACAGGTAAAATTGTTACTTATTTGCCTTACATTACTACTCCTATATATTTTGATTCATTGAATTGAAAGCCAATTCTTTTTATCAGACATTACTCGTTTAAAACCACAGCTCTTGTTTGATTACTCTTGAGTTTCTCGCGGATTATAGCATCGGATTACACTGTAAATCCAGTGGGACCCCATATCTTGTGTTTGGCATTACTTGTCCATTGGATGTCGTGTTCTTTTTATTTTACTGAAACCATTGAATTGTTGACAATTTAGGTTGTCTGTGATTATTGTTTCACTCTTTTCATTTCTGATTAGTATAAATCTTAAAATCTCTAACTTCTTAATGCAACTACTAGAAATGAGGCAATTGGAACCATCGTTATAACTAATGGTCAGTCCTTGCCTGAGAACCGTGGTGGTAACTCCCTTTTTTTTTTTCCCCCTCATTCGGTCCAGTTCTTAGTTTTGCTGTTCTACCGTGGTATCTGCTCTCTCGGGACAACCACGCTAATTTTCTTTCAAGGGTTACGAAATGAGAATTGGAATTCCCTTAATCATTCATGAGATCATGTCTGCAGTTAAAAATTTATTTAATTCAGTATTCTAGGTTTTCCATATCTGATGCTCGTTCTACCCTATTTTTCTTCACGATAACAACTGAAATTCTGTGTCATTCATGTCCTTCAACATTGGCAGAAAAAGCAGGCCTTCAGTATTTGTGTTCAAGGCGGAACATATCAATACAATTGATATAGGGGAATTTGAAGTTGTAATTATTTCAGATTTTGTACACAAAATGGATGATTATGTCCAGATCCTGACAAGGATGGCCCGCCACACTGCCAGCGGCGCATTGCATAGCTTTTTAACTGCCGAAAATGCAGCGCTCATTGAACAACTGATTGAAATACTTGAAAGATGTGGACAAGCAGTGCCTGAAGCCGTAAGAAATCTGTTTCGCTCTATTTCCATGGTCGAAGGATGAACTCTGAAGATGATGCCACCTTTTTTTTTGCAACTGTTTGTCGTTGCCGAAAGTGATTGACAGAGATTTTGTTAGTTTATATTCTGTCTACCAGATATGTGAGATTTTCCTTTCTACTATTGAATCTTCGTTGCTCGGGAAAAATCCCGCGTAAAAATGTACTATAAGAACCTGAGATCCAAGAGTTCAGATTGAAATTGTGAACTTCATAAAGATGATTTGGATGTTTAATTCATTTTCATTTGTTCAGTATTAGCTATAATGGTATAAAGATGATACTATAACAATGGCCGATTGACTATAATCAACGTACTAATGTAATTCTTATAGCATCGTAGCTGCACGTAGTTGTCCTGAGGTTTTGGGTTCAACTCCAAAATTCGAATCAGCTCCCAATTGCCATTTGTTCGCACAAGCTATCATCAATCAACCAAGATTCAGAGGTGTTCCCAAATTAAAAACCCAAGATTCAGAAATCTAAAAGATCCAACGAGCAAATCACCCTATAATCACCAACTCATTGTATAAATATGAGACCTATACGTACATACAAATTGACCAGAAAAACTTGTACTTTCAGAGAGAGAGAGAGAGAAGTTCAAAGGAGGGTAATGAGGATGAAAATGAGAAGAGCAGCAATGAAAGAATACTTGAGAGCAGCAACAATTATAGCCAACGATATAAAGAAGAGCTGCCACAAAACTTGTGCACTGGCCCACGCCAAGAGACCAGTCAATCCAACGGCGACGATGTTATCAGGGTCTGGATCCAGCACAAGATCAGCCCACCTCAGGTTGAACGTCGGGCGTCCATTCTTCTTCACCTCCTGCTCCTCCTCCTTCTTGAACCCTTCGTCTTCTTTCTCCTCCACTGGATCCCTGCTCTGCCCATTATCGCCATTTTCTGCACGGATTGAAAAGTTTCTGGGTTTTCTAGGGTTTGTTTGAGAGTGGAATTTGAGGGATTTGGGAGTGGAGATGATGGGGAGAAATGGGTTGGAATGGAAAAGTGCTGGGAGTGAAATCGTGGCTGATTGTTGGAACGGAATAGGGGTTGTGAACCCTAACATATTTTCCCGGAAAATAGAATTTGGAGGGGGGAAAACGGAGAAAAGGAGAGAAAACGGGGAAGGAAATTAAAAGGAGGCCCTCGTAGATTGAGGAAATGACTCAAACACCCGCTTATTGTGATTTTTGCACTCCTTTTCTAATAATCACGGGCATTTTGGGAAGTGAATTTCAAAACACCCGCTATTTATACCAGAGTGTTGTTGGAGTGTTGATAAAAAAAGTGTCAAACTATAATAGATATGTGTACTGTTCACGGAATTTTTTGGGAATTTATTGTTGGGGATGCTCTTATGTACTTTTGGACACGGGAATAGGAGTATTTTGGGTGTTGGGTAGGCACCACGTGGCCGTGGCCGTACCTGAGCACCCATCTCGGCCGTCCAAAATACTTTTAAACGGTCTGAATTTTACAGAGGAAAAAAAAAACAAAAAACAAACAAACTAGGCCATCAAAAACACTCTTGGAGGACCAGGATGGGTGTTCGGGCACTGCCACATCGTGCCCACCCAACACCCAAATTTTTTTCCAGGAATAGAGCCGGGTTTTGCCGTTGTGTTACGACTATTTATTTTGTTATTTTTTATTACTATTTATTTCGTTATTTGAAACACGAGAAATCGAAATATCAATTACATCTACATAGAACATATCACATACTTTGTAGTATTTTTATTTTTTAAAAAAGGTACATGTATCAACGTAGATATATTGATCAGTTCCAGTTTTCCAGATTCACCCATTCCCAATTCGAAACCTTGTATAGCTTGGGTTCCATTTACGGAAACCAAACCCTGAAGAGAAAAGAGATAGCCAAGTGGCAAGGAAAAATGTTCCCCTGAAGAGAAAACCAGCTGCCCAGGTTTAAGGTTTTACTACTGAACCAACAAAACTGCATAAAAACCAGCGAGAGTGAGAACAAAAATGTGAAAAAAAGAAAAGGGAGGAGGAAAATAAATAGGTATGTTATATACAGCAGGCCACAATGAAAAAAGAATAAACTTCTGGCACACAGTCTAGGCGTATTCGGTTCGAACTTTTCAGATTCTCCCATTCCCGACTTGAAATCTTGTAGCTTGGGTTCCATGAACGGAATAGTTACGGTTTTTATGTATTGGATGGACTCTCCACATGTTTGTTTCCCGAATCTTTTATGGTTTGACTATCCTCAACCAAGATGGAGATGCTCTGTCCAGCCTCTACCCCACCTCTATCCTGGATGGGTCCCACCCTCTGGACAATCGACAGACAGTGACAAGAATTCGCGTCGAGGGACACAGTGTCGTAATGGAATCGGACAGCCGAGCTGAACATTGGTTGCATTTGCTTCTTCTCAGGTAACTCGCGCAGTGAAATCCTACACACAGGGCATGTTGAGTGCTGCTGAAGCCATTTGTCTATGCATGTCGAGTGGAAGGAGTGACTGCAGTAAGGAAGGATACGCAGTATGTCATCCTTGCGATATTCAGCAAGGCAAACTGTGCACCTGAAGGAAAAAAGATCAATTACTATATTTCGTTAGGATTGCAGATAGAGCAATAGAAGACAGATTGGTAACAGTGCTGATGAGAAAATCATGTCCTACAATCAAAGCATTGTAACAAAACTGCAAAGCCGGTCAATGTTGAAAACCATGATCATGGATCCGTGGAGGGATTTATCAAATTAAGGACAGAAAAAAAAAAGATAATTAAGATAATGAAGTGAAAAACATGATTGTATATCTTTTATTTCCTTATTGTTTCCTTTTCTCCTGGTACATTCTTCCACAAATGCCATAACCCAAACACGATCATCCTAATATGAAATAGTAATTGTTAAAACAAATGGCAGCAAAATTACAGAAAAATTGAAATGAAATGGTTGATGGTGAATTCAGTGATGAACAGTTCAAACTGTGCAATGCTAGGACCCCGGAACACTGGAGGGGAACTTCATTTCGTACAATTGGTCTATAACATAGGGGCAGTTGTGCACCAAGTCGCATAATCCGCAAGCACTTGCTCAGCTCCCTAGATCGCCTTTTCCCATCACAAAAAGTCTGGGGAACGCTCTGAACACACCTGTACTATCAGCACTGAAAAAGCTTTCTAACAATCTTTGAACATGGAACCTCTAGCTTAGAACTACAACTCAACAACCATTAGACCAGGGTGTTTTTTATCTGATAACATAGTGGTTAAGGATCACATACAAATTCTCTGGTTATCGTATGTCTAGACGGACTAAACAGGCCCATTTGTATTATTGACTTTAAGACCCAAATAACCATACTGCTGCATACAATCATAATCGGATATAACTATCATGTTAGACCCACTGAAGAGAGGATTAAACAAATTATATGGCCATGGCAGAGAGGCCCATCTATACTTTTAAATTTTTTAATTCAACTCAATTTGGAGGACAAACAATCCAAGGGTCCTTGAAAATTGGCCGAAGTATGCCAGACATTTGTAGGTGCAACCTCTACATACATTTATCGTGAAAGCAGCCTCTATTATTAGGATAAACCAAAAATCCACCCAAAGATCCATCACCTAGGTGTACTCTCAAGGAAGCTTACAAAAAAGGAACCTCCCATGGCGTTGGAATCACAGTTTCAAGACAAAGGCTGTCCGTAGCTGGTATGCAAAAGAACAAAGCAACTTTTCGAGGACCCAAAACTTGCAAATGAAACTAGGAACAGTGAAGCAAAAGAAGAAAATCTTCCCCGGGGCAATGAGGTCATTTTCCCCAATCTTCACCAATAGGTCCATAAGAAAGGATGGCGAAAAGATTTTCATCCATCAATTCCTTATTCCAGATATTTACGAGGGAATTGAAGGAGAGTCAAGAGAAACTATCAATATAACCATCGTTTCTTTCAACATAAAAAGTTCCGTAGCAGAAAGAACAAAGAATATGAAGTGCATAAACAGGAGAATGCGAAAGAGTTAAAAAGCCAACATCATGTATCAGAATTTCTGCCCCCTGAGAGTCAAAGTCACAGTTGTTGTCATATGAAGAAATTGTCAAAATAACATATGGGGTATGTAGAGATATTATTTGGCAGAAAAGAAACAGATACAACATGATAAAGCTGTCATAGATTCATATGGTCATCACATTATACAACAAAACCAGTCTAAATAAAAGTACATACCAGAACATGTGATATAAAATTCTAATCTTTTATATAGTTTTGTATCGTATTTATCAACCAAATGTAATCCTAATTCCTAATAGGTTTCAATTTTTTTGGCTTGACAATTCTATTGTTTGTCACGTAACTAATTGATTGATTATTTTCTTCGTGACACTTCAAATTGGCAGCTTGATTTCTCCAAGATTTGAAGTCATATTGTTTCCCTTGGACAGTTGCAACGAATTTTTAAGCAGACAAAACAACTAACCATATGCAATGGCCAATGAGTATTAAGTGCCCATTTTGGTCAACTCTACATCATCTTTATTGGTTAAGTGGCATGTACTTTCACAGTACTCGTTTTCCAACTATAAGCATGTTTAACCGATCCTACTCACGTTGTAATCTTTTGTCTCCCGTCGCCATCATTGGTAATTCCATTTCAGTACCAACTCACTCAACGTATGCTTATGGAACTCTTCAAGGTACTAAAACAGAAGATATTCCAGAGTCTCCGAAGAATAAATTATTTTCATGAAGGGGGAAATTGAAGATGAAGTTATTTCAGGAAACAAAAGCACTTCTGAAAGATTGGAAGAGGAAAAAATATAGTGACGTCACTAGCAGAGTCAGTAGAGCTAGACTCATAAAAATTTCACAAAAACAAAAAATGGGGTGTGGACAAGGGAACCACGATTTCAGAATCATGTACCAAATTATCCCCCCAATACATCTCATCAACGACTCAGATATTGAATCAGTTCCTTCTGTGAGTAACAGTTTAAAATCATTCGCTCAAAATTGCAAGTATCAGAGTCTCTAAGGCAATCTTTAATCCCAAGTGATGGTTGTGACAACAATCATATCTAGCCAAGAGGTTCATTGCTCAATCCCCTTCCAGCAGCATTTGTGAAACATCACATAGCATTTACTTCAACTAAAATTAAATCTACGATTTTCTATTAAACTGCTAATTTTCTGAGGCATGTTGCGTACCCAACAGGCCTACAGCAATCAACTGATATGAAGCACTGTCCATATGTAGCTTACACAACAGCACTTTGTATAACCCTATCTACCAGAACGGGAGGTCAAGAATTAATATTCAGTAATTAAAAGGTTAAACTAGCTAGCCTGGTTTGCCCTCAACATTATAGCCACTGGTAAATGACCGCAATGAATAGCGAGACTCAGATGCCCAGAAAATTCCCCAGACTGATACATAATAATACATTTCAGCAATGTAGTCCCTTTTCCTAGAATCCAAGGCAAAAAAAAAAAATTCTGGGAATCTACAGAAAAAAACATTCTGGAAGGTAACTTTTCTTTTGCTGAAATAATGATTCACTACGAACAAGCATCATGGTTTTTATGGTTAAAAACAAAGCTTGGACAAGATGATAAGTAGTTGCCCTCTCCACAAAAAGTAGGGGTAAGACTGCAAACACACTACCTTACCCTATTGCAAGCGGGAGCCCTGGGCATTGAGCTTAACTGTTTTCTCTCTCTCTTGTTTGGGAAAATGCATATTTTCAAATTGTAAACAGTTGAAACCAATCTACTGTAGATTTGATGTTTTTAAAAGTCAAAGGCAAGTACATTATTTTGTGTTATGCAATATTCTTGCAACAATTCCACAGTACCAGTAAACACAATAGTATTGAATTGGTCCTTAGCATCCACTCTAAACACCTCTCACCTCACCCTCAAATTATTCTTTCCCTCCGACTCAATAACCAATAAAATAGTGGAGTCCCATCCTCTTCATGTTTAACAGGTTCATGGTTGTCTCTGTCTACAGTCCACTATGATCGGATTCCTTAAAGACTAATATTATCGTGGGTGAAAAAATTCTGAACATTTAGTTTATAACATCATCTGCCCTCTGCCGTACCTAGTAATGACCAAGACACATTATAACAAAATGATCATATATGTGTGCACATGTACTATGAAATATCCTATTTGAAGTCATTTATTCGTTCATGAGGAAGAAAAATTGGCTTAAATGTACGAAAACGGTAGTCCCAAATTCCCAATAGACAGAAATCAGGTAAAGCCAGTTTCAGAAAGAAAAAAAAAAGTGAGAAGACCAACTTACTGAGCATCTTCTGCAGAATAAAAATATGCATCATTGTACTTCTGGGTGGGAAAGTTGGCAATTACAAGAGGCTCAAGGCCATGTAAACCCCGTTCCATCTACCATAGAGAAGTAAACAATTCCTTGAGTTAGACCACAAAGATAAGCAAATGCCAAAGAAGGTAAAGGAAAGAGTTCAGTTCGTTCTTAAACCAAACTGATGTCTCACCCAGATAAAAACAGCAACAACAAATTCAAACAAAAAGAAAGACATTTTTGGTGTGCTCACTAGCAAAAAACCTACAGTAAATGGTTTTATCCAGTCTTTCCAATGTACCTTAAAGAAAACAGACCCATAAACAGATCTCTAGTGGTTTTAATAATTCTTTTCAAAAGCAAAGCCCCAGAATTACTAGCGAGTAGTCACAACAGTGCCAACTTGCTGAATTGTGCCAAAGCCATTTTGTGCCTTACCCACACATTTTAGAACATTTGTACGCTATGAGCAAAAGAATGCCTTTGCCATTTTTTAGGCTATATTTTCGCAAGAGATTTCTCAAAGCATTGGAGTGAATGTTTTGGCGAGGCAAGAGCTTATAGCTATTTCACACACTCACAAGTTTAGATAAAGAAAAGAATAACTTATAGATAATATGGGTATTGATTGGAATAAAAAAATGTATCACGTCAATCCTAGTTAGCATGCACTAATCCATGATCTCCACTTGCATTATAATCAAGGACTGTTCGAGTAGTTCAAAAGAAATAGAGCACTACATAGCTCCACCTCCACAGTAATGCTAAAAGTCAAATCATTAAAGTAAGTAAAATGTAACTCCCAAAGTACTAAAGTAAGAAACAGTTTATGTCTCCCAGCCTTTTTTTTTTTTTTTTTTTGGAGTTCTGCCAGAATTTTTATTTTGACAAACCATTGAAGATGTACTACGGAGAAACATAGAAGCAGTTTAAGAGAACATGTTTGAGATACAAAATCAGGTAGAAGCATTATATTTTTCTATCAGACAAACTAAATTCCATCAACAAAAAAACTACAAGAAACTAAATAACCATAGGGCCAGCCGGCTCGTTAATCGGGATGAGTGTCGATGGGACTATAATCAAAGGTGAGTGCAAATAGTTGGTGTCTGCTTAAAATGCTTGCCACCCAGATTAAACATGCCTCGAACACATAAACCCAGGATGTATGGATTGTGCAATACCCTGTACCAATTTTTCTTTTTTTCTTTTTTTGATAACAGGTGTCTGGGCTAGCTTTCACGCGCCTCTAATCATGGGAGACCAATCTCACCGTCCACTAGCGGCCCCATTTAAAGTGAGAGCAAAGCTATGTGAGAACGGGTTCTAAAGGAGTTGATAGCATCTACAATGTTTCGAACTACCCTCACCATAATCAGGCTGGGTCGTATATACGGTAAGACTATATATGCCTTCACAATTACTCTCGTCAAGCAGACAGACACATAAAGTAATTGATAAATCAGGAAAGAACAAGAAAGCTTACTAAAGTAAGATCAGATCTAGAAGAAACCGATAAGGAGCGTCTGGAAGCAGCACTGACTAGAATGCGAGCCCAAATGAGTCTGGTGCATACGAAAACGATGAACATCGTACTCACCGCAAATCCAATCACCGTCATCACCAAATTGATTCCCGTCGACATCATAATTATTATCAAACTTCACTAAAAATTTCTATACTGGCATAATTCAATACCTCTCCTCCAAAACCTAGAAAAGGATTGCCATTGACAGTTTCATAACTATACCCAATTGAAGCACAACTCTACGGTGTAAAAGCTCACAAAGAACAAGACGAAACGATCAATTCCAATGAAAAACACAACAGACGAAACCCTCAAAGCTTCATTCTTTCACTACTCATCGTAATTTCAATTTGCAAAAGCTCTCATTATCACCCTCTCTTCTTCAATTGCCTCTATTTTCTGTCCAAGCAAAGAGACGAGAGAAATTTACCTATCTATCGCTCTCTCTCCCTCGATATATATACATCCGTATATATGTATACTGCTCTCTCTCTCTCTCTCTCTCTCTCTCTCTCTCTCAAAATCGAGGTTTTATGCTGTGCGCAATTTGTGGAGTGTAGATACTGTTAAGAGAAAGCCAAGCAGGAAATGGCAAGAGCCAGAGACACATATTCCATGTGTAGTGAGAGAGAGAGAGAGAGAGAGGTCTAGATTATATTGAGAGAGATAAGAGAGAGAGAGAGAGTGATGACCGATGAGCCAAATTAAAAAACGGCAAATTTTACTGTTATCCCATTTCCTGGGCGATGTGCACATGAGGAAAAATTCATGGCAACCACGTGACCGAGCCTACGTGGTATAGATTGAAATTTTTTCTCTCTTCTCTCTCTCTTCTTTTTCTCTCATGTTTATCTTTTTGTAATCCGATCCGTCCAAAATCGAGATGGGCAACTCATATTGTCCGTGCGAGTACCCACGTGGTATCCGTTGGAAAATTGCTCGCACGTGAGGGGCTGCGAATTAGTAAAAGGTAGGTGTACAAGAACGAGTGAGAAGGGGTACACGTAGCAGGTTTAGGTGAACAAGAACTGTGAGAAGGGGTACACCTAAGCAGTTTGTGAGGGAAGGGATGGGACGATAGGTTATTTTACGTTGATATAGGGATGAATAAGCTTGGGGCCTATCAACAGCATAGGGTACACCTAAGTAGTTTCAGTTCCAATAACCACCTCAGTTGCGATACCTTCCTATATGTGCAGTGTAATTGGTCTCGACCAACTAGTTACATGATTTTTAACCATGCATGCAACGGTGCTACCTTGGGTGCTTGGGGCACTTAGTTGGCTTTTTGATGGTTTATGTTAGGAAATCTCGTCAATAGTCTCATCGATATTTTGCATGTAATTCTCTGACAATTAACCTCCGCATCATTTTTATGTTGGATGCATCCTTTATTTGGTTTAGTTGTTTTTTTGTCTTTATTGTATGCATTATGTCTTTTCAGTTATATTAGTTTGTACTCATGTTGTACTCCCTCCGTCCCAATTTAAATGATTCTTACGGTTATGCGTATTTTTTTTAAAACTCTTATAGTTTTCATTCTATAATGCATTTTATATGCAATATGGATCTTATTTGATAGATCTCAATTAGTTCTATTAGACAAAATTTTTAAAAAATTTGAAAACCTTACCAATAAAAAGATATAGACGTTTGAAAATGGCACGGATATACGTAGGGAGCATTTAAAATGGGACGGACGAGTGAGAGACTATGTATAAATTTCAGCTCATGCAAGAGATGGACAGAGAGGGGTGCTGCGCAGCGTACTGTGAGGCACCCCGAGGGGCCGCGCCAGTGTCTCGGAGGTCGATAGAAAAAACATATGTCTAATTGAATTTTGGTGAACCCTCGTAGACATCACCATCCACGTTAGACGGTTTACAATACAATTTTGTACACATGTTACTGATTGGAGTCGAAAAATTTAAATATGAGCACAGAGCAAACTATTTTTTCGCCTTTTACCAAATGTGAGTTTAAAAGACGAAATATGTGTGATTGAAACTTGAAGTTAAAGTAAACAAAACTTGTATAGTTGAGGAAATAAAAGTAATAACTTGAAGTGGTCCACATAGATTATCCCAAGAAATGTCACTTCGAAGGAGGTCAGAGCATAACATATTCGATCAAATCCAAATGGGGAGTAATGATTGAGCGGCGGTGTCTCAGCCTCTTATTCTCTACACATTTATGTGTGAGCAATACTCCTAATGTTGGACCTCAAAGAAATGTGTGGTAGATAAAAGTATTTTTTTTTTTTCCAAAGAATTTTACTGGCCGGTCTACTTTTGTTGGGGGAAATTCCCCCAGGTCATTGCCCAGCTATGAAGTGCACGGATAAGTCCAAGTGGAGGAAACTAGGGGTGTTCTTGTCATTGTTTCCTGCTCTCTCTCTCTCTCTCCACTCCACATGGGCACAAATCACAGGTACCCTATAAAAGTGTCTAAACCTAAATCCTTCGGTACTTTATAAAAGTGCCTAAAATCCTAGGTTCCCTATGAAAATGCCTAAACCACTAAAACCCTATAATAGAAAAGTGCACCGTAAACTTAAACCGTAAGGTACCCTATGAATGTGCTTAAACTTAAACCCTAAAGCACCCTATGAAAGTGCCTAAAATCCTAGGGTACCCTATGAAAGTGCATAAACCACTAAAACTCTATAATTGGAAAGTGCACTCTAAACTTAAACCCCAAAAAAGAGTGATTTAACTTAGTGGTAATTAAAAAAAATGACTTACATTGATGGTAATTAGATGTCTCTTTCCCAGACTTATAGAGTTAAAAATCTATTTTTTTTAAACTGCAAAAAGTGTGGGATGAAACAACCAGCGTAGCAACTCTTCTAGGCGTGACCATATAGGAGATCTCAACCGGCCAATAAAATGTCCAATTTTCGAGCCATAACTATTATCCGTAAGGATATGCTATCAACATGACACCACCTAAATAGGAGTATTGATGCACTGCTACGTGCTATCCGAACCACCAACAAATTTTCCCAAATGGGCTTGGGTTAGTTATAGTTGAGTACTTTTGTGATTGCATAGTACAGAAGCAATGTATGTGGATCCCTCAACACTCTCTTACTAGTTGAGTCCTACTTTAGAGACCACTTGGATTGAGAGTACCTTGATAATAGTATTTGTTTGTTCCTTGAATGCTTAATTATGCAAAGCAATTATTATTGGATCCTTCACTATTTTGCTTTACAGTCCTTAATTATTTTTTAAATTCAAATGCAGTAGTGGGAAAAAGCTGCAAAGGTTAAGAATCCCACTAATATGTCTTTCTCGAGGCCCAATCCACTTTTTACTTTATGCAAAGTGAACCACAGCAGGATTCTCATGAATCTTATCCCTTCTTGCTGGATAAGCATTCCTTTTATATATGGGCATCATGTTCTCTCTTGCAAGTTGCAACTTCCTCTAACTTATTTTTCTTCATTTGGATTAAAAAATGTCTCAAAATAACGGTTAATTTGGATTTAAACCACTATAATATGTTTAACTTTCAAGATTAATAATTACCTAAACAGAAAAGGAGGTTTGTTGTACCCCTAATGTTCAGATCAAAAGTGGGTTCATAGTCGGCCAGACTGGATCGGGTCATTACAAGGTTCCTTATAGACTAGTTTTTTAGTACAATAAAAGCATAGACAAATCAAATGAAAAGTTTTAATAGCTTGACAATCGTCTCATTCAAAAACATGCCCTCCTTCTATCATATAGGATGAGTGTTGGTCCTCCAAATATAAAGATGAAGTCAAAGATACAAGATGATCGTCCATGAAGGATCGAACTTCATTTAGTAATTGTGCAGAAATTTTAATTTTTGCTATTATTCTCCCCAAGATTAGTATTATTACAACGATGGTCACAATTCCTTTAAAAAGATTAATATTGGATAAGTTTTTCTAAAAATAAAATATCGGTACGTAATTTGAATTTTGGAGCAATGGGAGATTTGTTGAAGTTTTAGATAGAAATAGAGAAGGATTTTCAGGAGATGAAGAAATGGAAATGGGAAAAGAGTTGACACGAATAGCTAGTCTAACCATCTAGAACCATTTTTTGAATACAAAAATATTTTTAAAATTTTTCTAAAATCGAGGTTTATGCAGGAAGTTCTAGCAACTAAATGTAAGAGCTAACTCTTCTACGAAAGAGTTGTTTTAAATCCGGACCATTCAAAACACTTTTGGACGGTCCGGATGTGATCTCTAAGGTGCTCAGGACTCCCAAATCCCAAAAGAATTCTATATTGGACAATGCAAAAGTTCAAGAATCCATATCCCTTTACTTGGGCTTAACATGGTACTCCTGACACTATCCACGTGTGATGGGACCATTACTGCGGTCCCAACATAGGTGCAATTGAGGTCTCCTACAGATAGTGGTGTGGTATGACGGGACAATACTCCCTGACGGAGCTAACGGGAACCATATATACCCGCACTGTCATTTTGTTTGGCGAAAAGAAAAAAAGAAGAAAGGAATTCTATTGGCCCACATAATAGACGGGTATGACTCCAACTTTGGGCAGATAATAAGCAACAATTTGCGGCCACCGCGTAAACAAATACAAAACGACATCTAGTTGGTAAGACACTGCTTCACCAGGAAATCATCCTGGATTTTCTCCTTGCAGGATTTCATTCTCAACAACCCTAGGTTAGATTATTTGGATTTATACTCATGTTGTTTACGAAAATAGATAGATAGGAAATATTATGATCCTAACGTCCAATTTTGGTTGCCTATGCAACATTGTTTGGGAATCGGGGTACCTGTACGTAGTGTCCCCTTCGCACTACACCGTGCAGGGCTCATTCGAGCCATTTATTTCCGTAATCAATGGTTCAGATTCGCAAAAGTATTCTTGCCAGTAAGAGTTAACAAACATACGTGAACTAATGATTGCCGAGATGGACGGTTAGAATGGAGACTCTGCACGGTGTTGCGCAGATGAGGGGGTTGCACGGTGCAATGCGGATGGGGACTCATTCAAGCCAAAACAGTATTTTATTTCTGGGTAAAATACTAGAACATTAGCAATTTAGGGTTAATTGGAGCTCTATTGTGGGGTCAAAATAGTGAGTGAAATGTAGTACTAGTATTTCTTACAGATAAACCGAAAAAGTGACTTAGTGACTTGTCGCCTGTTTGTCGAGGGGTTGTCGCCCGTTTGTCAAGGGGATCAAGGAGGAAGGTGTTGGTGATATTACAATAATAAACACCAAAAAATTAAAATTACAATGGACAAATTAACAGGTTGAGGCACGGAAATCTCGCTCTCTTTAAGGAGATTCAAGCCCTCTACGGTAATAAACCGGTGCAGTAGACAACCTCTGGCTTGTCCCTTCCAGGATACAACAGCCCGATAATTTATCGTGTGGTTCGAACCTACTCTGCACAAGTAGGAGAACCCAGAGCTCCACCAAATAAATACCCTTACACTTTGCCCAAAAATCACTCGTATATAGTTGAACTTAACAGATTAAGATTTAGAGAAGATGAGCTAAAGGGAGGGATGAAGTACAAAAATATACTAAGTGTTTGGAAAGGTTTGTCTCGGCTTTTTTGGCTGGGAATTGCACACACCTCACAAGCTACAAATGCATGCTCTATATATACACCAAGTCGTGCATGCATATGCAATGTGAACATGAAGTTTTTCCACAAAGACTTGACTTAAGGAAACCAAATTCCACAAGTAAACTCGGGCATAACGGAAATGAAGTTTTTCCACAAGCAAGTTAATGCTCTATTAATGATATGCATGAATCATATCTCAACATATCTCATCTTGCTGATTTTAACAATCTTCCAAATAAATGCTAGCTGGACAAATCTTGTAAGAGACAAATTGATAGACAACTTTTAGCCAGTAATAGGTTCAAAATTTATACAACAAAATTTAATATTAAAATATCACAAAAAATCCAACATTCCCCCACCTATTTTAATATTAAATGAGACTTTTGGGCAAAGAGGGATATTATGCTTCATGAAGGTGTGCTCTGCATTGAACCTCCACTTAGTGAAACAGTAATCTTTACTCCAGAGTCAGTAGTGGTCTCCGACTTGAACTATGACTGCTTGGGGGAAATAAAAAATACTGTCCACACATAATAGTCCAGGTATTGACAGGAGCTTTATTAGCCAGCACATTTCGGCCTTGTGCTAATCCCGGTTTTCATGAGCGTCTTTGAGAATAAAGCCTAATTCTCATAGGAGGCGGCCCCACCTCCACGCTCACATAGGTGAAATCTGTCAAGGGTGCTCCTGTAATTCTAACACCCCACTCATAAGAGCTACAGAATTTCATTAAGAGTTTTTTAGAAACTCAACCTCCAAAACATTACAGGATAAATGCACTCACACCATAGGGATGGACATAATTAAATAATTTAGTGCATATTTTAACGACCACCATATGATTCGTTCTTCCCATTGAACCCAGTTACAGGATCTCTGGTCCCTGGGTTGGGTATCCTCATACGTGGCTCATGAATTTAATGGCTTTAGTCCCATCCCCCTCGATGTACTCCAGACCCTTTCTCTTGCCAAGGCCTTGGTTAATGGATCTGCAAGATTTTCAGATGACTTAACATAAGTCACATTTATGACCCCATCACTTAAATAAGTTCTCACAGTACTGTGTTTTCTTCTAATAGGTCTAGATTTACCGTTGTAATAACGGCTTTGTACTCTACGAATTGCAGCGGTGCTGTCACAATGAATTAACATTGGAGGAATTGGTTTTTCCCAAAGAGGAATTTCATTAAGTAAATCTCTTAACCAATTAGCCTCCTCACTTGCTGCAGCTAATGCTATTAGCTCAACCTCCATTGTAGAGTTAGCAATAATAGATTGTTTTTTTCGATTTCCAACATATAGCACCACCACCCAAAGTGAATATATATCCTGTGGTAGAAAGAGAATCACCTGACAATGTATTCCAATTAGCATCACAATAACCTTCAAGTACTGCAGGATACTTTTTGTAAAACAAGCCATAATTTTTTGTACCAGATAAATATCTCATTAATCGCTCAATGGCTAGCCAGTGATCACTGCTAGGCTTGCTAGTAAACCTGCTAAGTACTCCCACTGCATAGGCAATGTCAGGTCGAGTACAGTCAGTCGCGTAACGCAAACTCCCAATTATGCTCGCATATCCTTTTTGATCAACCACATCCTTGTCATTTTCGACAGGAAATAAATGCACACTAGCATCAAAAGGAGTAACTACATGCTTGCAATTATCAAAATGGTATTTTTTTCAAAATTTTCTCACTGATCAAGAACAATACCATCACATGTTTTTGTAATTTTCATCCCCAAAATTACGTTAGCCTCTCCAAGATCTTTCATATCAAAATGGCTACTAAGCATATTCTTAGTCTCATTAATAATATGCAGATTAGAGCCAAAGAGTAATAAATCATCCACATATAGGCTAACAATGACATGTGAATTTTTCACACGATTTATAATAGATGCACTTATCACACTCATTTGTCTTAAAACCATTCTCAATCATGCAGGAATCAAATTTCTCATGCCACTGCTTAGGCGCCTGCTTTAAGCCGTATAGGGATTTAGTCAACTTACACACTTTGCGTTCTTGACCAGGCTCTACAAAGCCCTCGGGTTGGTCCATGTAAATTTCCTCATCTAGATCCCCATTTAAAAAAGCTGTTTTGACATCCATTTGATGAATTTTCAGATCATGAATTGCAGCAACTGCAATTAACAATCTAATGGATATCACTCTTGTAACCGGAGAAAAAGTATAAAAAAAAGTCAAGATCAGCTTGTTGCTTAAACCCTTTTGCAACAAGTCTTGCTTTGTATTTGTCAATACTACCATCCGGTTTCAGCTTTTTACGTAGGACCCATTTACACCCGACAGTTCTACAACTTGGTGGTAAATCAACTAATTTCCAAGTTTCATTGGATATCAGTGATTCCATCTCATCAGTAACAGCCTCTTTCCAAAAAATAGCATCAGGTGATATCAAAGCCTCTTGCAGAGTTTGTGGAGTGTCCTCCACATTAAAAATATAGTCAGGGCCAAAATCTTTTGCAACTCTAGCTCTCTTACTCCTTCTCGGTTCAATTTCAAAATTTTCTTGATTTTGTAAACTAGGAGTAGAAGAGCTTGGTGCAAATAAAAAATTTCCTGTAGATTCTTGACCCCCACCATTTCTAAGCTTAAAAGGAAATTTTTCTTCATGAAAAATTGCATCACCTGATTCAAAAATAATTTTATTTTCCATATCAAAAAATCTGTAGGCTGTACTATTTATTGCATATCCAAGAAAAGCACAAGTGGTAGCCCTAACACCCAGTTTGGGTCTTTTAGGATCTGTAAGCCTCACAAAAGCTAAACAACCCCAAACTCTTAAATATCCCAAATTTGGCTTATGACCTTTCCACAATTCAAAAGGTGTAATTTTAGTCTTTTTGTGTGGCACTCTATTTATCACATGACAAGCAGTTAAAATTGCTTCTCCCCAAAGATTTGAGGGAGCTCCTGCTTCAATAAGCATAGCATTTGTCAAGTCAATTAATGTTCTATTTTTCCTCTCAGCCACACCATTAGACGCAGGCGAATACGGTGGAGTAATTTCATGGATAATTCCCAAAGACTGAACAAATGAGTTGAATCCAAAGGATTCGTACTCACGGCCTCTGTCACTTCTAATTCTTCTGATTTTTCTACCGAATTGATTTTCAACTTCTTGAAGGAATTCTTTGAATTTATCAAAAGCATCACTTTTGTGTTTTAATAAATATACATAAGTATATTTTGAAAAGTCATCAATAAAAGTGATGAAATATCTATTTCCTTCTCGTGTTAAAATTCCTTCAAATTCACATAAATCCGTATGGATTAACTCTAGCAATTCGGTATTTCTTATAACACTTTTATGAGGCCTTTTTGTTATTTTCGCTTTACTGCATGTCTCACATTTCTCAAAATCTTTATTTAGTCTGGGAATTAATCCTAAACTACTCATGATTCCAACATATTTACTGTTAACATGACATAGTCTTGCATGCCAGAAATTTAAAGAAGACAGCATGTAAACAGAAACAGTAGCTGATTTATTATTCTCGATATTGAGTTTGAACATTCCATCACAGGCATATCCCTTACCCACAAACACTCCTTTTTTAGTAATTACATACTGATCAGATTCCATAGTCTGCTTAAAGCCAGCTTTGTTCAGCAAATAACTGGACATCAGATTCTTCCTCATGGACGGTGTATAAAGTACATCTTTCAAAGTCAACACACATCCAGAGGTAAACTTCAAATCAACCTCGCCACTCCCAAGCACCTTGGTTGTACTAGAATCACCAAGCATCACAATTTTTTCTTCTGCAAAGGGAGTATAAGTTTTGAACCAAGCTTTATCATAACAGACATGCCTATTGGCACCAGAGTCTGCCCACCACCCTTCCACACATTGAACCATACATATGTCTGTGACCATAGCCACAAAGGGCTCCTCAACAACATTAGCTTGTGGAGCAGACTGTGTTTTTCGAAACTTGCAAAAACGAGCAATATGCCCACTTTTGCACAGACATAACACGCACCAGTTTGTTGTGCTGGTGGAGGGTGTCCTTGGTTCCTGTTAAATGGTCTCACTTTCATTTCACTGCGAGGTTTATTTTTATTTTTCCAGTTTTTCTTATTTGGCTTTAAATAAGCAGTCTATGGAACCTGACCTCTGGGTAAGTTATTATTTGCATGAACCAAATTTACCTTAGTGTTGGAATGTCCACCACCTTCCTGAGTCATAAGTGCATCTTGGCCTCTAGCCTCCTCCTCCACACGGATGCGGGTAATCAAGGCCTCCAGGGACGTCTCCTTTTGCTTGTGGCGCATGGACTTCTGAAACTCCCGCCATTGAGTTGGTAATTTGTCAATGATGCCAGCCACCACAAGATTGTCTCCAATTTTGATGCCTTCAGACCTGACCTCCGCAACAACCATTTGGAAGTCTTGTACTTGCTCCACCACAGATTTCCCGTCTACCATCTGGTAGCGGAAAAAACGACTAGCTGCATATTTCTTTGCACCAGCCTCTTCTGTGTCATATTTGCTCTGCAAAGCTTTCCAAATTTTCTTTGCAGTGGAGTAAGTAGTAACATAATAATCATAAAATTGATCTGCAAGGCAATTTAAGAGATAATAACGACAATTATACTCATCTGCGTTGTATTGCTCAACTAGTTCAAAATGAGCAGCTTTCTCTTCATCACTCATGCCATCGGTGGAGACTTTGTTGGGATTCTTTTCAGTGAGAACATAGGCCGCCTTAAGGAGTGTGAGATAGAAGAGCACCTTGCCCTGCCATCGTTTGAAGTGAACTCCCCTGAACTTGAAGGGCTTGTTGAGATCTCCGACATTCTCGTTGGACCTCTCAGCATTATAGTCCATTGTTTGAATCTCCTTAAAATTGTTGGTGATATTACAATAATAAACACCAAAAAATTAAAATTACAATGGACAAATTAACAGGCTGAGGCACGGAAATCTCGCTCTCTTTAAGGAGATTCAAGCCCTCTACGGTAATAAACCGGTGCAGTAGACAACCTCTGGCTTGTCCCCTCCAGGATACAACAGCCCGATAATTTATCGTGTGGTTCGAACCTACTCTGCACAAGTAGGAGAACCCAGAGCTCCACCAAATAAATACCCTTACACTTTGCCCAAAAATCACTCGTATATAGTTGAACTTAACAGATTAAGATTTAGAGAAGATGAGCTAAAGGGAGGGATGAAGTATAAAAATATACTAAGTGTTTGGAAAGGTTTGTCTCGGCTTTTTTGGCTGGGAATTGCACACACCTCGCAAGCTACAAATGCATGCTCTATATATACACCAAGTCGTGCATGCATATGCAATGTGAACATGAAGTTTTTCCACAAAGACTTGACTTAAGGAAACCAAATTCCACAAGTAAACTTGGGCATAACGGAAATGAAGTTTTTCCACAAGCAAGTTAATGCTCTATTAATGATATGCATGAATCATATCTCAACATATCTCATCTTGCTGATTTTAACAATCTTCCAAATAAATGCTAGCTGGACAAATCTTGTAAGAGACAAATTGATAGACAACTTTTAGCCAGTAATAGGTTCAAAATTTATACAACAAAATTTAATATTAAAATATCACAAAAAATCCAACAGAAGGGAATAAACTAACCCAGGCCCACGCTTATTCGGTGTTTGCTAGTATTTTACGTCTGTATTGCTTATTTCACCTGGATTGCTAAGACTCTTGCAGTAGTAGTACTCTTAGCTTATCTCACCCTACCCCGTAGGATAAACTTATCCGGGTGAGTGTAATGACACCCTTGCCCCCTCTAATCTCTCCAAATTCTTTTTGTACTCTCTCTACAATGGATAATTAAGTAAATTCTCATATAATTTCCTTATCTACCTACTCTTATCTATCTATTTCAACTACCAACAAACTCCTTCTTAGCTTATCAACCATTTTTAACTAATCCTCCCTTATAACATATTCACATTTCTTCTTTATCCATTCAAAACTTTATCCGTCCGACAAACGAACCGTTAGTGGCTTTGCCTTTGCCGACTAAATAAGGACATGACCATTAAATTGTGTACAAGTTAAATTGTTATAAATCGATTTTTCAAGCATAAGTTCTACTGATCAGTACAGGCTTGTATACGGGAAGTTAGCATGTTTTCTTTGGTTATCCATTCATGTTTGCATTTCAATCATCGTCCAGGGTCGTCCTCCATTTGCAGACATTGCACATCTGGACGGTTACCTTTCTCAAATGGGGGAGTTCAACAGAAAGTGAAAATTACATTTGATCAGCTGAGAATAATTCTCATGCCCAATGAAATTTAAGAAGTTCAATAAAAGAACTTTAGACTTTCGTCACTTGGAGATATTTTCCAACCCTAACAACCTTTAATAAAGAGGAAGTCTCCATTTATGATTATGTTCACCCGCTCATGCCAAAATGACTTTGTCAAAGTTATTTTTTAACTTTGCTATAGTGTCAGAAAGTCAAAAAATAGCAATGCGGCTTTACCAGCTTGGTGTTGTTTTTTGACGTCATCTCTAATGCAGATCATTGGATCAAACTCATCTCATTTTTCGGTACAAATCAAATGACTTGAGTGACGTGGCAAGAAGGCCAAATATGATGCCAAGAATGGCACTGCCAAAATCAACATTGCATTGGACTGTCTTTGGTACAATGGTGAGAATATTTTGTCATTCTTGATGTCGAATTTTGACTTTGGGGGGCTTCTAGGTCAGTTGTTGAATTGGTCACCATTTTAGTGTAGACTCAAAATTGAGGCCAACTCACAATTTGCTATTCCCAAATTTCCAAAACAAAAAAAGAAATTGCCCTTAACTTTCAACTGCCCATTACTCCGGTCCTCAGTCACCCAAGTCTTACAAACAGGGATTTGGGGTTCTCGTAGTGCCCTAAGGCACTATACTCTCGTATTATCTTTTATTGTGGGTCCTTTAAAATCTTCATTTGCTATCTGAACAATTCATTTTCTTAGGAACGTTGAGCATATTATGTGAGCAAAAAATCATATTGATCAAACATAGATAAATACATGATTGAGACACATTTGTCTTACCATCTATCTCTAAATCGTACTGGCCATTCATTCTTATTGAAAACATGATAGTTTTCTGCAAATATTCCACGAAACCCGTAAGCAACTCTATACACAAATATACCATACTTAAATAAGGCACCCAAACAGGATGCCTATGAATTCGCTCGGCGAGCATGACAATGGTGTTTAAGAAATTGTGCTAGCTTGTGTATAAACTGTAACTGAAATAATCATGTCCCATGAAATACGTTATTTTTTTAACTTTAAATAATAGACGAAAACAATTTTAAAACATTCGTACGTGTTTGAAAATATGTTGTAACTTTACAAAACATTGCAATCACCCACCTCACCAACTCAAAAAGTGAGAACAATTAATAAATTTAAGATATTTAAAACAAAACATAGACAGCATGCAATCTTGAACATATGAATTGTCTAACAATCCGCAAACAAGTTGAGGGAATAGTGTAAGGCAAAAGGATTGACATACTGGTCAAGACTTGGAATTTATGAGTTTTGCTCACTCGTAAGAATTTAAGTTCGACATCTCTCAAATGATATCAATTCCTTTGCAGTGAGTTCATTCCGAGCTTTGTACAACTTCAGTTGGGCTCCCCACATGTGGGTGACAGGATCGGGTTGAGTCCCCATGATAAATCGAAGTACGTGTAAGCTAAGCTAACGTAGACATCTGAATTGTAAAAAATGTTTAACCACAGACAACTGTCTAACTCAAAACACTTTACTTGCGTTTGGGGTTATGGATATGTGGAGAAATTTGTAGCTCAAAAGTAAAGGTAAAGAGAAAAATAAGAAGACCATAAAGGGAAAAGGCCACATCTGTGTCCTTATAATGTTCCCTTTTATCAAGGATGTTGTAGAGATAGATGAGAAATCTTTATTAACCTCAAAGTGAATCTGTTATCCCACATGGCATTATTTATTTGGTTAATTAAACAGCAATCCATTTTATAAAATATTATGATTTTAAAATTTCATACAGAATGAGATGAATAACGAGTCGAATCAAGTATATATAAAGGAGTAACAAATTGAAGGATGAAGAACATCACAAGAAGGCTCAGGTTCTTGAAAATATTATCAATTTCTTGATAACTGAGATGGTTATAATAACTCGTGATTAAATTAATCGTAAACAATGACTTGTGATGTAGAGAAAATAAGGGTGAAAGGGCAAGCAAGTTAATTGCTTCTATTTCATACTCCTATACATTTGCACAACAACTTAATAACTTATCAAATTACCACATAAAAAGATTTCATAGTGAAAATACACGAAGATGCCATATAAAAACAGTGTTGGAATCCAGCCCGTGTGGACCGGATGGGCTTATGTCCAAGGTTGTCTGGGGTTTCCTTAATTAAAATAGCCCTAGGGTAATAAATACTCTTGTTGTCTCTAGAATGAATAGCTGCTGCAAGGAGAACAAGAATAGCCATCCCCCACGAACCAAGTAATAGTAGTCAGAACAAGCAATACGAACCGAACGAAAAGAGGGAGGAGAGTCTTATATAAAGAGCTAGAATGACTTTTCTTTCGGAATTGCTTCTTACCCTTATCTTTTTAGGCAAGGAATAGCCCTAGTCCCCTCGAGTCTCTGGGATTGGCATGTAATAGAAGGATTCGGTGAGCGTTGTGTGACAAAAGAAAGAAGCGGGAAAAATGGAGATCGCCTGCAGGCATGGACAGTATTAGATTGGCTGGTTCGTTAATTGGTCACATTTCTTATTTGTGTGTGATAGCATAATGTGAGTGAGACAGGCTGAGAGTGTGAGAGGGGGAGCCGGTTGTGACTCTTGGAGAGATTTTTCAACTTGTATATTGTGTGAATATATTCAAGGGAGTTTTCCTCAGATTTCTTGTGTTTGTTTGAGTGCGTGTGTGACCCGAAAAACACAACAAACTGGTATCAAAGCAATCAATCAAACTAGAAACACACACAACGATGCCATGAAGAGTTTTGTGCCCCGATTTCACACCTGAAACACACACACGTGAGCAATCGCTCACAAGAGAAACACGAACGAAAAATATCGAGAGAAAATTCACTATATTCAAACAATAGCTACAAAACCTCTCACCCTTTTGTGTCTCTGTCTCCTTCTCCTTCTCTCTCTCTTACTCACTCATACAATGTGCACACACACACACACACAATACAAGTAAACCCTAGAGCAACTAAGAGAAACCACAAACCGGGCTATGCCGACCCAAAGGGTAAACCAGACCTTTGGGCCAGTATGGCCCGGTTTGTGGTTTCACTACCTCTAGCAGACCATCACTCCACCTCCGACCAACCACTTCCGGCGATTAAAAAAATTAGTAACATTCCATTAATTTTAAAAAGTTCTAATTTCGTATAGAAAATTCAAAAAATTCAACCAGCTAAACAACTTTATACCAACTCTTCAACTAGTGAAAGCTTACTAATTCTTAAAATTTTGGGCCATAATGGGGAAAGATAAGATACAAGAATATGATTTGGTGACGAGTCGTGAGTGGTGACCCACTTGATCGAAACGTGTTGGAGATCAACTCACTTGGCTGATTGACAAACTATAGAAAATCTTTCCAAAATAATGTGAGACAAACTTTCTTTCTAGTCATTGTTCCACACCAACAACCTTCTATTCAACTCAACTCTTCAGAGTTCAGTCTTCACTAATACAAAAGTATAAACTTTCACAAGTTATATGGAACCCATACAAGGCCGGTTTTTGGGCAAAGCCCAAGTGGCCTTGGCCTACGGGCCTCCGAAAAACAGCCCAAAAGAGGCCTCCCAGTCTCTCTTAAGTTAGGCTATAGGTAAGGGGTCTTAAAAATCCAAATTGACCAGTCCAGTTTGTATATAGGGCCCGGAAATGCAGTTGCTTGTTAAGTCCATTATTTAACCAAACTCAAAGCCCATTTGTGGGTGGTATATGACAAATACGGATCAAATTATATTCTGCCCAATGTGTATTTCTGCGTGGATTGAATATTGTTTGCATATATTAAAAATAATCATGTATTGATTATACGATTGCAGTCCATTAGTCGTATATATTGAAACTTGTAGTATTTTATTTGAGAAGGTTACACACATTTTAATAAAACTATAAAGCGTCCTTTTTTGTCACTTTTAAAATATTATGATTGTCTCATATTTTTTTGATATGTAAAGGCCTTATCCTACGGATAGGCCTAAGGCCCCGAATAACTCGGGACCAGCCCTAGACCCACATATAGCTTGTGGGGCCCAAAACTCCATTAGAGAGAGTTTATACAATTTTTTGGTACAATTGTTTGTCAATGTAGCAAACTTGATCAACAAATATTATCTTCCCGTACTTGTCTTTAAATTGTTTTTGTACTGTTTGTTTGGAGAATTTTTGTATTTTCCTTTCTCAAGCCCTATTCCAGAAAGGGTTTTTTTTTTTTTTTTTTTACGAGACAAGTCAATCATACATCAATCCAAAATCCCCAAAAAGTATAAAGGCGAAGTTAGTGGAACAAGCCCTCAATATCAAGGGAAAGAGCAACGAAGAGTTGGGAATTTAACACAGAACTTGTGCATTACTTATTTTTATTAGAAAGTGATTTAAGCACTTCCTTTTTTTAGTCAAACATTTTTTTGATCCTTATTCATGTAAAATTACAAAAACTATCTTTCACATTAGCTTTTTTGTTTGGCACAGGAAAGTGTAATCTTGTGTAAATTAAATAGATATTCCTTTGACAATGCTAGGGGTATATTAATTTTAGGTACATAAATTTTTGGTACATAAAATATACGAATCTATTGATTTGATGCTGTTTCGGGTCCCACACGAATGATTGGAGCCATTCAAATTCTTCAAAATGATATTTCCTTCAACTCCGTGAAAAATCAGCTCAATCGGATATCAGTAAATGCTCCATCCATTTATCCAGTTTTTTGTTTTGCACCAAAAACTGAATAAACAGATGGAGCATTTATTGATATCTGATTGTGCTATTATTTTATGGGGTACAAGTAAAAATTATTTTAAAAAACATAAACAGCACCGATTATCCGCATGGGCCCCAGAGTGGGCCCAAATAAAACATTTGTACATTATATGCAAAACTTATGTACCCATATCTTTTCCGGAAGAGAAGTGTCAACATCTTCATCGTGTACATAAATACATATGAAAGATGTAAACTTACCATATATAATATAATATTCTCCTAAAGCAAATTGCGAAAACCAAAACACTAGATATACAAGATGAATTAATACACTAATTAAAAATAATAATATAGTGTGGAATGAGATCCAGTTGAATATTTTTACTAATTGTCAACGACATTCAAAACAGTTGCAACTTTTATATTTCCTCCGTTCCATTTTAAGTGTGTTGTTTCATAAATTCTATTTATTTGAGAAATGTCGTCTTTACACCTTTCATATCAACTTTTACCTCTACTCTACACTTTTTATATCAATTTTTACCTCTACTTTTTATAATTATCCTCTATTTTTACCTATTAACTCTTTACCCACTAACTTTTTAAAAGGGCAAAAATGATAATTGTACAAATTTTTACCCATTAACTTTTCAAAACACATTTATTAAGACATCTCCCAAAATGAAATGTCTACACTAAAAAAATGACAAAGGGAGTAGTTTTCAAACCATTAGCCCTCATTGCAAAGTTGCACCAACTCGTCTACCAGTCCATCTATGTCCCTCTCTCCTTTCATTCTTATAATCTCACTAAATTCTCTTGCTTTCATTCTTACATCCACACCACTTTCATCTTTCACCACTTTCTTTATAACTTGTGCTATGTTATCTCTATCGATTCTCTTATTTTGATCATTTCTCCTGACCTCCAAACCAACCCCCACCTCCTCCACTAATTTCGCATTAACGGGCTGGTCATTGTTCATGGGCACGGCTATTATTGGAACCCCGAAATTCAAGCTCTCTAGTATAGAATTCCAACCACAATGACTCACAAACCCACCAATGCTTGAATGGGCCAAAATTTGGGCCTGTGGAGCCCAACCGTCTACAACCATTCCTCTCTCTTCTATCCTGCCAATAAAGGAAAATGCCACAATCAATAAAATAAACAATAGAATAGGTAATATTTGAAGTTCTGCACGGGAGCGGAGAGCCTGCAGTGAGGAAGAAACGTTGCACCGTGCAGTTCCCCCCAAATGGCATCGTTTTGGGGGCAAGTCAAGGATTAGGCTTTACATCATTGTGTGGGGCCCACTTCGGGGTCCTACTAAAACAATTCAAACCGTTCAATAATTTTACCTAGTCAATTGGTAAGTGAGATGACACGGATTTTACCTATTTAGCTCAATTGAATATTTGTAAGAACACGATATGAACACCATGTGACACAACACCATGCCCACCCCTTGTTACAGGGGGATTAAACTTGAAATGCGATGAGTCATCCGAGTGAGTCAAACCAAGGATGTGAGGTAGGTCTGGAATTAGTCATCCTGGCACATCCTCATCCACCCGCCTCATCCTTCATCCAAATGAGTCCTAATAGTTTCTTTGCATTTTCTTTGTGTACGTTAAATTGCTCAATTTTTTTACTCTACAATAGATTAATTTCATGGGAATATATTACATACATAATGATGTGACAATGGTGATAGATTGTTAGGAATGTGTATATTTCAAAGAATTTTCAAAACCTTTTGTTGCACATTGGCTAGTTATAAAATCTTTTGGCTTTTTATATGTGTGGAAGCTTAATGGGCTATTGAATGTGGCTAGACCCAAGGAGAGGTCTCACGCGCTCAGGAAGCCCAAGGCAATTTTAGGAATTAGATCCGGAAACTAGTTAACCGGGTGCGCGTTGCGAACCTTGCGTGTAGGGGGTGCAAATCCCCAAATTTGAAGCCTCGCACTGAAATGAAATAAAAAAAATGTGTGCTTAATTAGTGCACATAATTTTTTGGTTAATTGATTCAATTACATTGATTCTGCTTTCCAGAAATTAATTTTTTCGTGCCTATAAAAGAAGCTCTTCTCCAGCCATTTTAAGCACACCGAAAAAAGGTATTTTCTCATATGCAAAGTTTAGAGAACAATAAAGTTGATTGTGTTCTGTATTCTAGTCTTCTTCCATGCAAAGAAGATCGCGACAGAGGTTGTATTGCATAGTGAAGGCGGAGCCTCAAAACATCTTTAAAAGAGCGACCTAGTCCTCGACTCAACCCAATCAACAACCAATTTTCGTTCCGGTTTTTTTTTTTTTATAGATCTTGAGGTAATACGTTCCATACTCTCTACAGTAATTCAACATAGATATAAAAAGCAACGGTAGATAGGTATTATCATTTAGTTTGTCAAAGTTTACCTCTTAAGAAACCCCACAGGAAGTGCCTCTTCAACCACAATTCTCTCTCCGGTTGGAAACCTGACAATCCATACGAAATTAACACCACTAAGCTCTAGACCATGAGCTATTTCTTCCCTCTCCTCCTTTGACAAAAAACTCTCACTTCCAAAGGAAACAAATACAGTTGAGAGCTCATCTTTTGTGCCTAGCCATTGCAATATCTCCAAATTCTTGTCCCCATCGACATTTTGTTGAACTAGTGGACCAATTGCAATCGTCTTCTTCATTGTTACAGTAGGTAAATAATCTATGTACTTACCCTCAAGTTCTTTGAAACTATTGACCAAAATCATTTTACATGATATTTTCGGGCTTTCTATTCAACGTCTCTCCACAGCGCTATAATTTACAGGAGCATTCTTTGGCGGGAAATAACTGTAGAGAATTTAGACACAAATTTATTAAGAAAAAATACCAAACGGAAACTCATGATATTATATGTTAAAGCTTTAATTTCAAATGTGTAATTGCACACCATGACTTATGGGAACAAACAGATCGTGTATCACATCTATAGTATTTACCATGAAACCTGAGGAAGTGACATTGATTACAAATTTACCGTGATTCTTGTTATGCGCACATGTTTTTGTAGTAATTTCATCATACATAGATTCAATCATAAAAGCACGGGGGATAGGTCAGAAAGAATAGATTCCTTATTCGTTCGAATTCCCCACTTGACAGGATAGTAAATAAGGAATGAATGAGATTATATTTGAAATTTCAAAATTTTTTCCTTTTTCCTTTTTCCTTTTCGGTTGAAAGATATGGGTTATAAGTCAAAACTCAATATTTTAGGAAACTACAATTAATTGAAATCTCCATACCCGATCTACATATTTAATAAGTAATAATAAAAAGGGTACAAAATGTATTTCACCCTAATAAAGAATGGAAACATAACCGTTCAAATTGTCTAGGACGAAAACATAACCGCCCACAAAAAAAAAAAATTAACTCGAAATTCAATTTGATAATCCTATTTTGGTAACTTCATTAGTTGAGCTCCTTTGTGCTCCTAATCTCTCGAGTTATATCCCTCAAAAATGCTATTTTGTGGCCCACTCCAACCACGTCTACAATTTTAGAGAATACTAAAATATAAGGGGAGTGATTTCCACACCTCCAAATTGTTATCCACACTCCCTTTTTGTTTCTGGTGAAATTTTCATGCGTAAAAGTTTCACTAAAAGACAAAAAGGAGGTGTGAATAACAATTTAGGGGGTGTGAATATCAATTACCAAATATACGTGTGATCAAATCTCTACTGGTTCTCAAATCAAACTAAAATCTTGTAACTAGATATGTTTTTTGGTGCCCGTTCTAGGCGATGAACGGCTAGGAACATCGTTGTAGGCTCGAGATATATACTGAAAATCGGCTTGAAATTAGGAGAGAGAATTTTCGACACCACACGAAAACATAATCCGAACCCAACACAAAGTCAATGGGTTATAGTTAGTTATTTTTTACATGAAGCACGAATATGGCATAATACGAACATGACACGACACGACACGATTCTCACCCTACATGAAACAACTACTGCCAAAAAAAAAAAAAAAAAAAGAAAAGGAAACTCTAAATACAATTAAGTCGAATAGTGACTTACGATAAACTTGACGGAAGTTCTGGAAACGGGAATTCAACGTCGGGTTTATTGAACATGTGGTAGACATAAGAAAGTGGCGCAGCTCCGCTGGTAAGGAACTCCACCGCCGGAATTTTATACTCCAAGGCATCTGCCGTTGAGGGCCGCGGCCGGAAATAGTCATAGATGACTAAATCGGGGCGTAGTGTTTGGAGGATACGTGAGAAACTGGGGTTTCCCATTTGAAAGGTTTTTATTAAGGTGTGGTGGGAGGCCGTTGGTGGTGTGGTAGTGGGGAGGGAGGTCCGGCGACGGCGGAAGGTGGAATGGTATTAATTCTAAGGAGAGGGATTGGGTTCTTGTGATTCTGTGTTGGATTGAAGTGAGATTGATGGGTGTGGAGCATAGGTAGATGTAGAAGTTTTTGGTTGAGAGTTTCTTGGCTAGCTCTAGGAAGGGAGTTATATGGCCATGGGCTAACCATGGTAGCATTAGAACTTTCTTTGGGCTGCTCTGCTTTGAATCCATTCTCTCTCTCTCTCTCTCTCTAGGTCTGTCTCAATTTTGTTTTATTGATTGGAGAGTACTCCATTTTCATGTCCTCCTAAGGACATGAGTTAGCAAATTGAGACAAAGATAGTTGATTCAGGACCACTCAATATGTTCTTTGAAATTATCTTCCCTCACTACAAGAAATCTGAGATACCCAAGCGCTTTTCCTACCAGCGCCTTCAAAAAACTCTGGAATTGAAGGCATATAGCAGCGCCTTGGAAAATCGTTTCTAGAAACGGGTCATTACCAGCGGGTATTATGACCGCTAGCAGATTCTTTAATTTCCCAGCGGCCCACTTTAAGGCGCTGACATAGACCTCAATTTCCCAGCGGCCAGACCTTAATTTCCCAGCAGTCCAATAAGGCGTTGGCACAGTCTCAATAAATTAAACCCGGGAAACAATTGGCGGTTCCGATTACCCAAAAAATTAAATTTTATTTCAAAAATGATGAAAAATAAAAAAATAAATTTTTAATAATAAAAATAAAATTTTTGATTTTTGAATTGATAGGTGGAAATTGAATTTTTGTAATTACATAATAAAACCTTAGCTTTTTGTTTCCCTCCATTTTTCATACAACATACATGTAATGCCATTTGTTTCCCGCCCAATTATATTGTGTTTCCCTCTATTTCTTCCCCCCTAAATCAGTATATCACGGAGAGAGAGAGAGAGAGAGAGAGAGAGAGAGAGAGAGAGAGAGAGAGAGAATTAAAAATATTGAATTTTTGACTTGCCATAATGAGGGAAAATAAAAATAAATTTTTGAATAAGAATTAGAATTAAATAAATGGATTTGAAATAATGAGGGAAAATAAAAATAAATTTATGAATAAATTTTAATTAAATAAATGGACTTCCCATAAATAAATAAATAAATAATAAATTAAAAAAATATTTTTATTAAATAAATTGAGTTGCCAAATTCCACAATAAGGAAAAAAAATTAGGGAAATTTAAAATGAATTTATGAATAACAAAAATGAAAAAATTTAGGGGGAAACACTTAAATGAAGTAGGACGGGCATAGCACGGCACGGGCACGACACAGCACGGTTCTAGTAAGGTACAGCACGGGCACGACACGAGGCATGGAAAAACCAAAACAAAAATTAATTTTTTTAAAAAAAATTGATAATTTTTTTTAGAGAGAGAGAGAGAGAGAGAGTGTGTTGGACAAAAAAAGAAAAAAAAAGTTACAAATTGCTTTTTAAAAAAATGGGTTTAAAAAAGTTACAACAAGGTTCCGCACAAATATGTTCAGAAATTATAGATATTAAATTATAGAAATTAACAAATAACAGAAATTAATCAAATTATAGAAATTATATTATAGAAGGTAATTTACAAAAAATACTAAGTTTATTTATCTAAAATAAGCAATAAACTTCATATGAGGGATCCCGCAAGGTGTAAAAATTCAGACCTCCAATTTTCGAACAAATTTTCGACGATCTAAACCGTTAGATGTGTTTAAAACGTGTTTTTAAGGTTCTATAGGAGGATTTGGCAAAAAAATATTACCCAGAAGGGCTTGATCGGAGCAATTCTCATAAAACAGCTATATGAAAAAATGTGACAATCAAGCCCTTCTAGGTAGTTTTTTTTGCCAAATTCTCGCATTGGACCTTATAAACACGTTTTAAACACATTTAGCGGTTCTGATTTTCAAAAAATAGATCAGGTGGCCTTGAACTAGTGCATTATAGTGTACAAATACCACTGGAAGCGCTGAATGTGATCCGATCGTGTGGTTACCGACATCGGATGATCATCGATTTTTCGAGGAGAATGATAGAATTGAAAAGATGTTAAATCGTATCGGTTTGGATCAAACATTCAAGAAAACTTGTTTGCATCCACCATTCAATGTTTTACATTGAACTTACTTAGTTATGAACCGATATATACTGCTATAGTCTAATGTATGTTAGCCACACGATCGCAACACAATTACGACGATCAACACCAACTATTTTGTTTTTTCTTGGTGTTTTAATAAACCTCACCAATTTTTGGCCCAATCGAATTTTGAAAACCCCTTTATTTGGAGATTCGGGACGCAGGAATCATTAGTAGGAAAATATTTGTTAACTCCGATCGAGCATACAGAGATAATAAATTTACTTAATTTTTTACATGCGCAATATATTTCATCCTACAAAAAATATAGACGGTTCCGATTTTTAAAAAATAACTCGAAAGGCCCTCGAATAATGCATCGTAACTTTACGAGGATTTCACACACATAATGCCATAGTAGAATGTATAGTGGCCACATGACCGCGACACAATCGAGATGATCGAGACCGTTGATTTTACTGTGCCTATTAATTAAAACAATATTATAAAAGTTTGGTTGAATCGGGTTTAGAAATGTCCTTGATCGGGACAAATTTCATTAAGTAAATGAATTTTTAGTAAAAATAGAATAAAAAAATTTCCCCAAATTTCCCCCCAAAAATTCCCACCGATTCCCCTCCCCCAAAAGTAAAAAATTTGCACCAATTCCCACCAAATTTCCCCCCAAAATTTGCCACAGCCGGCAAAAGTAAAAAATCCCCAAATTCCCAAATGCCCAAATCGTCTGAGACTGAACCCTTAACTCTTTCCCTCTCTCTCTCTCTCTCTCTCTCGTCAAATCGCCGCTCAAATATCCGGCCACAATCACAGCCATCGTGGTGCATACTCGATCCATCTTCGGATCGGTTGTATCGCTCATCTAATTTGTTGGAATTATGCAGGATAATTCGACGCTGAGTCGCCAGAAGAAGGATGCTGAATCTAATTGGAAATCTCAGGTAATTTGCAACCTAATTATGCCGCCCACCAGCAAAAAAAAAAAAAAAAAAAATGAAAAATACACAATCAAACACAGCTCAAACATCGCCCTCATTGTTTGGCTTCGTCTAATGCAACTGACTGGTGTTAATTTAGGTCAATAACTTCGTACAGCTTTTTATTTTAGCTGAAAGCGTGGGAAGTAGCCCAAGCCCCTTTCAAAAATTTGCTAATGATGGGCTTTATGATGTGGATGGCTGGAAGTACGGTGCAATTGTTCAGCATTGGTATCACATTTTCAGCTCTTTGGCAACCCACAAGTGCTCTTCGAGGAGTTGGAAAAAGTAAGGCATCACCATATATTTTTATCTGGGATTGTCATATTCTTCGAATTCCATAATACGATTTCCAATGAATGGGTTACACCAAACGTGCGAAGCACGGCGTTACCACCTAGTTATAACTATTATAGGTGATAAGTGGCCATTAGGGATGAGTAAGATCTATTGCATTTGATCCAAGTAACACATGGTTCTGTACCGGCTCTGCAGATCACACAATAAAGGTACGGTCTCCCTTGAATTTCCTTCCTGCAGGTTGCCACTAGTTTTTCCACTAATGATAGTATGATACAATACATTAATTATCTGTCCTATGATGACTGATACTTTGAAATTTCATTATGAGTAAGTTTCTTGTATGCTTTGATTCAATTCTGATAATGTTGGGCTGTTCTATGAATTCTGCCTCTTACCACAATGCTCCATATTAATTATTGTTATTGTTTTCCTTGAATTGTTGCTGAAGCTCAATTATTTTATACACAGAACAGAGAAAGAGATAAACCGCCGGTGGGATTTCAACCTGTCATTTTGAAAGCTCTCTCATGAAGATCAAGGATGGCATCGTGAATTTTTGATAGCCTTTTTTTTCTTTTTCTTTTTTTCCACTCAATTTAGGTTGCGGACTTGTGGATTATGGTATTTCCACACCATAATGAACATTTAATCTACTTTTGTATGTTCACATTGTTATGGAACATGCCTTCAATCTACTTGTGGTATTTGTATGAATTATTAGTTTTTCCAATGAGAAATGAATTTGGTTACTTTTTCATATTTTTTAGTTCTTGGTAAAAAAATATATTGAACAAGTGTGTAGGCAAGTGAATAATGTAACTATTAATCAGTTTTTTTTAATAAAAAAAAAACAAAAAAAACCTTGTAGCAACGTTTTTAGCCGCCTACACTAGCGGCTAAAAGCGTTGGTGAAATTGAGTCTACTCTAGCGTTTTTAAAGCACTGGTAAAACTTAGTCTACACCAGCGGTTGCAAAAGCGGAAAGCGCTGGTAAAATAAATGTTGTACCTACGCTTGCTAAAAAGCGTTGGTAAAGGGATACAGCAGTGCCTAGACGTCAGCGGTTTTTCAAGCGGGGGTATAGACCCTCACAGGTCTATACCAGTGCTTTTAGGCACCTTTACCAATGCTTTTGGCCGCTGGGGTATCTCAAATTTCTTGTAGTGCCTATTTTTATTTTCATTAGTAATAAATAGTTCTTTAATTTCTTAAGGACTAAAAACTGACAATTGGACCCTGTCTTTTGCTAAATGGATTAGTTTTTTTGTCTTTATTCTTAAAAAATTGCATTTGTTAGTATTGCATCGATTTTTTGTGAATTATTTGGTTTGTCCCGACGAAAGGAATCTAAAAATTCAAATATTATTATCAAAATTTTTAATAAGTTCACAAAGAAGAAAATAGTCAAATTTTTTGTGTATTAGTGGATTATGTTTTTCTTTATTCACCAAAATTTTAATTTGGTTAATAATGTTGTATTATTTAAATTCCTCGTGTTGAAACGAACCAATAATCCACGAAAAATGGGCCTCCTAATATATCTTAGTGTTAAGGTAGGTAGGGTCTTAAAATCCAAATTGACCAGTCCAATTTGTATGGAGGGCCCTGAAATGTAGTTACATACTAAGCCCAATATTTACCCAAACCCAAAGCCCATTTGTGGGTGGTATATAGACAAATTCGGATATCATATACTGCCCAATGCGTATTTCTATCTTTTCTTTTTTTTTTTTTTTTTTTGGAGAAAGAGAGAAAATTTCCATTAATCACCAAACAAATCCTAATACAACCTACGAAAAACAATAAATAAATAAATAAAAGGAAAATACAGAAAATACCAAAAAAACAAGAAGAATGATCGCCGGAGCCAGATCCGGAGTTGTCACGCCGTCCAAAAATCGGGTTTCGGCCGCCCAAAGGAAGAGGAGAGAAGCTCGCACACGGTGGAGGGTTGCCGGAAACCATGGGCAAGTAAAAAAGGAGAGGAGAGGAGTGAGGAAGGAGGTGGAAGAGTTGCGGTGAGGGAGGGGGGAGGGGCGGCGGCCGCTAGAGTTTGGCCTAGGGAGAAGCTTCTCCCATACACCTCTCCCCTGCTCTCTCTCTCTCTCTCTCTCTCTCTCTCTCTCTCTCTAAAACTTTCTCTCTACTCGCGTATTTCTATCTATATTGAATACTCTCTCTGTTCCAAATTGCTGGTCACCTTTTTTATTATTTAGAATCTCTCAAAAATTGTATATATCTCTTAATTTATAATACTTTTTATATCTAATATGGATCTTGTTTGATAGATATCAATTAGTTTTATTTAACAAAATTTTAGAAACTCTAAAAATGTTATAAATTGTGAAATATAGATAATTGTTTGAGTGGTACGACTATGCAAAAGTGACATGGGAACAAAGAGAGTATTATTTATTTATATTAAAATAATTGTGCATTGATAGTGACAAAATTAAATATAGGTGGTATTCTATTATAGTCCGTTACTCGTATAGAATGAAACTTGTATTTTATTTGGGAAGGTCACACAAACTTTTTTTTAGCAAATATTGCTTGCGACCTAGCTTTGTTGTAGAATATGACGCCACAAGCGTAAGGCTAGGTCGTTGAGAGTATAGTAATCCAGCAAGACCGGGGTCGATTTCCACAGAGACCAAATGCAACTGGCATGAAGTTTGACTTGCAATGAGAATTTCGGCCTTAAGACGGCCAACTTTTGGTTTGGTTTGTTTGGTGAAATCTCTTTCTACCTCTAAATGACTTTTGCTAATTTGAACTAAAGGCAAAGTCAAGGGGTTCTAAATACCCATGACTTGAATTAAATTGTTCCTCTTGAGATTACACGGTTAAAGCACGTAGTCAAACATGCTTAACCTGAAAATTTAACATTTTAGTGCATTTGGATTCTAGAAAATGGGTTTGATCAAGAGTAGGGTTTATTGAGGCATTTTTACAAACACTTTGAATGTCATAACTCTAAGTATCATGTGTGGCAAGTAGTCAAGCTCTTGCCTATACAAGATCAAAAAGGTTAACAAGACTAAATTTTGATACATAAAATTGAACCACAACCCTTAAGCAAACAACTTTTAATGCTCATTTTGAGAGAAGAACAAAATAACCCAACCCATGACTTGGCCTTGCTACACTACTCATACATAATCATGAAAGAAATGAAAAGACTAAGTAACAGAGACATAGAAATATGAAACATTGATTCAACTAAAATAAAACACGGATTCGTAGAGATTAACGATGTACTTACAACTTTTGTAAAGGACTTAAGCTTAAATCTAACTACATAAGTCTCAAATCTAGAGAGAAGTGAGAGCTAAACCTAAGAGAAATGAAGGGAGGTAGAGAGAGAAGGTGAAAGTCAGTCATCACCCTAGAAATTTGAGTTTGGGGGCTTTTATAGCTCCCACAAGTCGTGCTTGATATTACAAAAATGTCCCAAAATTATGTCTTCATTGGACACAAAAATTCCCGACTGTTGGTGCTTGAACCGGTGCAAGGAAAAGGGTAGAACCGCTTCTGGTGTTGTTTTCTTCTCACTAATTGGCCAGAACCTATACAAGCAAAAGGGTAGAATAGGTTCTGACATTGCTTTTGGCATTCTGTTTAGGTAGAACCTATACAAGGGTTATGCTAGAACCGATTCTGGTGTTTCTGGCTCGCCCTCGTCACTTCACTATGACTTCTTGATCTTCTAACGTCTAGATCGAGTTCTAACCAACTCTCCAATTCTTGGCTCGAGGAACTCGGTAACTGTGTGCCAACTTGCTTTATCTTTGGGATGCTCCCCCGAGCACTCAAGCATGCTTTGCTATCCCGTTTAACCTGAGACTTCCAAAAATACCACTACATGCAATATCAAACAAATAAAGCTAAAGTATGCTCGTGTGTGAGATCAAAATGGGTGAATTAAGCCCTATTATTTACCTTATCTAGGGCTTATCAAATATAAACATATATTGATAAGCAAACCTATTACAAAGGACCCTACTTTTCTGAAATACAAAATAATCAAAGACAAAAGAACAAAACAAACCAAAAAAGCCGCTCAGCAACGATGTTGGACCTAACCTCCTCTCGTGGAGATGGGTGGCTGAAGGACTGCCTCTTTTGCGTCTTCACCGCCCACGACATGATCACCACCAGATCTGCACTTCTACACCTTGACGACCGCCGCTAGAGAGCTCAAGAACCCGCCAACCAAACCATGCCGACTAGGGACTTCATGCAATGAGCGAGTATCGTCGTCCAAAAATGATGGGGAGTGGGAGATGTTTCTGCCCTAAGGAAAAAGTTTTGACCACCTCGCAACCATGGAGGTCTGACAGGAAAAGAGAAGAGAGGGATAGTTCGAATCAGTAGGGGACTGAGAGGAGAGGAGGAAGGAAGGGATTAAAAAGGGGGAAAAGGGAGAGGGGAAAGCAACACCCATTTTTTATCACTTTTAAAATATTTTGATTGTCTCATATTTCTTGATATGTGAAGACATCATCCCTCAGATAGGACTAAAGCCCTAGACCCATACATAGCTTGTGGGACCCAAAACTCCCTTTGCGAGAGTTTCTACAATTTTTTGTATAACTGATGTAGCAAACCCGATCAACAAATATTATCTTTCCGTACTTGTTTTAAATTGTTTTCGTACCATTTGGAGAATTTTCCTTTCCCCGTTTCATGGAAAGTAGTTTCGACTTTTTTATTTTTTTTTATTTTTCATGCTTTACGAAACAGATCAATCTCCTTACATACATCAATCCAAAAAGCACCCCAAATCCAAAAGCTGAAGTTAGTGGAACAAGGCCTCAATATCAAGGGAAAGAGCGATGGAAAGTTGGAAATTTAAGTTAGAACTTGTACATTACTTATTTTTACTCCCTCTGTCCTAATTTAAATGTACCCTACGGAAGACCGTGCAAGTTTTGCCTTAAAAAATAAAATACTTTCGGAAATACTTTTAATTTTTTTTTTGTACCAAGATCTCAACGAGTAATTTTGAGTTGTGTAAAAATTTTGAAAAAAAAGTATCTAGAAATATGTTTTCTTTTAAAGTCAAAATAACATGACTTTACATAAGGGACATTTAAAATGGGATAGAAGGAGTATAAGAAAGTGATTTTAGAACTTTCTTTTTTTATTCAAACATTTTTTTGGTCCTTATTCATGTAGAATTACAAAAACTCTCACATATCTAATTTATTTATTTATTTATTTTTGCACAAAAAGTGTAATCATGTGTAAATTAAATAGACATTTTGTTTGGGAACCCTACTTAAATTTCCATTCATGACATTGTCGCAATTCAAGTCCTCATCCTATCTTTACATGAATAAACCATTTTCTCCTAATTAACTTATGATTTAGGACACAACAGCCGAACCAAAATCCGTAAGCCCGATTTAAGGACCGAAGAGAGGTCAGTACCATCTTCATTGTGTGCATAAATACATATGAAAGATGTAAACTTACCATATATAAATTTAATATTTTCCTAAAGTAAGGAAGAAATGTTGCACAGTGCAACTGTTAGTAATCGACATTTAATCAACGGGTATTTGTAATCTTAACGTGGGGAGATTAATAAGTATTTAATAACGTGGAGCTCGAAATATAATCGAGATAAAGATGGGAGTGCAATTATAATTCTTTAGTGGTGTGAATTATAATTTGTGAAATAAGAATAGAATCCGGGTGGGATTAGGTTTTCTTATTTACACAAGGAGCCCAGATTTATTTCTCCTCAGGTCCCTGCTCTAGCCCTATAAATATATCGTTATGTTCTCTAGGTCACATAACAGTTATTCAGAAAATTAGAATAGAGTCTGTGAGAGAGAACAAAGAGATCACGTAGAAGTCCACACTTGGCTACATGATCGAGATATAAGGGAATATGGCAGAAGATCATGAGGTACTGTCGAGCAAAGCTTGTTGCATACAGTAATTAGGTCTGTCAAGTTCTAAAATAAACAAGTCATCTAGCGTTCGTGTCTACGGATGAGAGGTAAACCCTAATTCCACCTTGTAGGGTTTGTGTTTATTTTTGTTGTTTAATCTATACGCATAATTACTGGGTTCTGGGATTCGTTTCCCATCAGCAACTCCCCCAAAACGAAGTCGTTTTGGGGGCAAGTCAAGAATTAGGCTTTACATTGCTGTGCGGGACCCACTTCAGGCCGGGTCCTACACAAATGATCCTAACCTTTCAATAATTTTACTTGTTAGATTGTAAGTGACATGACACGAATTTTACCGTTTCAGCCCAATCAAATATTTGTAAGTGACAGACACAAACACAGTATGACAGGACACGATGCCCACCCCTTATTGTAGCGGGAATTGAACTTGGAATGGGATGACTCATCCGAGTGACCAAATGTGAGCCAAACCAAGGATGTGAGGTAGGTCTGGGATTAGTCATTCGGGCGCTTCCTCGTCCTCCATCCAAACGAGTCCTATTTAACGTTTTGCATTTTCTTTATGCACGTTAAATTGCTAATTTTTTTTACTATACAATAGATCAATTTCGTGAAAATATATAACATACAGAATGATGTGATAGTGATGATCGATATGAAAAGCAACGGTAGATGGGTACTATAATTTTGGGGGTGTTTCACTAAGTGGCTTTTTGACTTTCTATATTCATGTATATTAGGAGATGACCTACTTCAAAATGTGAAAAGTCTAAACTAAAAAATCAGTTAGTGGAATAAGGCTGTCAAGCTTTACCTCTTAGGAAACTCCACAAGAAGTGCCTCTTCAATCTCAATTCTCTCTCCGGCTGGAAATCTGACAATCCAGATGAAATTAACACCACTAAGCTCCAGACCATGAGCTATTTCTTCCCTCTCCTCCTTTGACAAAAAACTCTCACTTCCAAAGGAAACAAACACAGTTGAGAGCTCATCTTTTGTGCCTAGCCACTGCAGTATCTCCAAATCCTTGTTCCCATCAACAATTTGTTGAACCAGTGGACCAATTGGAATTGTCTTTTGCTCTGTTAAAATAGTTAAATAATCTATGTACTTACACTCGAGTTCTCTAAAACTATTGACCAACATCATTTTACATGATATTTCCGGGCTTTCTGTTCGACGTCTCTCCATAGCGCAATCATTTACAGGAGCATCCTTTGGCTGCACATTAGAGAAATTACTGTAGAGGATTTAGATACGAATTTATTAAAAGAAATACAAAAAGGAAAACTCATGAAATAATCTCTAAAATCAATACAAAACTCAAATTTTGTGACAGCAGAGCAGACTCGAGTTTTTGTACTTGTTAATTTCCCCAAAGGATATACCCTAGAAAAGAAATCTCACACAGAGAGAAATAATTTTAGGATCGTCTACTTTAATATATAGCTCGCTAAATCTCTTAAAAAATGAAAATATTCTTTCAAGAAGTGGATTGCATTGGTGTAGGCCGTCCCATGGCATCATTACAAACTAATTCTATTTTGTATTTGTAAGTCAAATCATACATTAAAAAGTAATTCAATTTGATAATCCTATTTTTGTAACTTCATTGGTTACTCTAAAATCTTGTGACTAGACATGATTTTCGTGTGCATTCTACGCGATGAACGGCTTGGACATCATTGTAAGCTCCCTCAATATATATTGAATATGGAGAGCAGCTTGAAACAACCACTGCCAAAAAAAGAAACAAAAAAAATGTATACTCTAAATGCAATTCAGACAAATTAGAGGGTGTTCCACTGACAAAAAATAGGTCTTCCCAAAAACCAAGATAGGTCATTCTTGTTACGCCCAACGCACGCACCACTCGCAACAAAAAACAGTAAATCACGAGAAACACAAACACACACAGATTTACATGATTCGGCCAATCAGACCTACGTTCACGGGGAGGGGGATTTCACTATGATCCGGAGATTAATCCGTGAATATTGTTACACACTCACTCTGTCTCACAATAGTTGAATCCTCACCAGTCACTCGTGTATCTCTCTCAAACTCTCTGCCTCTCTCTCTGTTTTGCCACGCACAATAAACAAGGCAATAATGAGCTTATAAAGTTACATCAAATAAACCCTAGCCCTCCCATCTGGGCCTAAGCCCAAGGCCCACACGGGGTGGAATCCCAACAATCACCCCCTCCACACCGAGTGGGCAAAGTCGTCTACAACACCCCCATGTCGCCTCCTCCAATCAGCTAACTCTGGCAAGCGCCTGTGTCACTAACCAGTCGAGCATCCATGCACCACCAAACAGAGTACACAAATCCCGAAAGAGTGTATCTTTGCAAAACCAGACTCCGCAGCCAATTAGAATATCCCGAGTACCACATCCCCTCAAAAAGAATGCCTCCACTCGCACACCTCAAATTCGAAGTGTATGCGCTCACCAAACAGAAGCGCCCGCGCTCTCCAACAGAAGCGCCCATCAATGCGCTCACCAACAGAAGCGCTCGCACCCCCTCAACTAGGGTGCCTGCACCCCCTCAACTGGGGTGCAGCCAAGACTCACTGGCTCGGCGTCCTTGGTGATAGTGTCCTTCCCCCCGTGTCGACAAATCCGGAGAGACCACTACCATCAAGCATCTCAAGAGCGAAAGAAACTCCTTTTGGCTTCGTCAGGCCCCCCAAAATATCCGTCTCCTTCCCCTGGGCTTTCTCATGAACAAACCGCACCCATTGCTTCTCCTTCAGGCCTGAATCCCGCACAACTCTTGAGCAACCATGCTCTCTCCGTGTACGTGTCAGCAAATGGCGCTTCTCCTGCCCAAATAATCTCCCTATACCGCTTGCTCCATGTCTAACAGCAGCCCTTCCTGTCACAACAGATCCCGCAAGCCTGTACAGCCCACCAAATTTCTTACCCAGCAATATATCCCGTTTTCCAACAAAAACCCGAATTACTCCAGAATCAGCAGAAAAACTACATCCTCTCTCATCAAGCATCCCGAGAGATATCAAGTTCTTCTTTACCCCTGGCACGTGCCTCACTCCTGCTACCTTCACAATTTTCCCACTCGGCACATGAAACTTCACTGTCCCCTTGCCAACAACCCTATTCGCAGAACCATTAACCATCCGGACAAGACCTCCATCGCATGCCTCATACTCCCAAAACTGTGATCTATCCCTGCAGATATGATATGAGCACCCCGAATCCAGTACCCAATCTGATTTCCCTGCATCCGTAGCATCAAACACTGCCAATGCCAACTCATCATTATCGGAATCCTGAAAAGTCAATGCTGCCTCCTTTGATGGAATTCTCTCTTGCCCCGCCTTAAACCTTGGACAATTCCTCTTTATATGCCCCTCTTCCTGGTAATGATAGCAACTGAAACTATGCCCCCTAGACTTGGAACGATTTCTGCCTCCCTTCCTTCCGTTTCCCTTTCCTTGGTTCCTGCCCCTGTTACCGTCCGAAATCAGTGCACGTGTATCGTCAGCCTGTTCAGTCCCCATCTCTCTCCTCCTCGCCTCCTTGTTGAAAACAGCATCCTTAACCATAACCATCGTCAACTTCCCTTCCGGCGCAGAGTTACTCAGGGAAACCACCAGTGTCTCCCAATTATCTGGTAGAGAACTGAGCAACAACAAAGCCTGCAACTCGTCATCGAACTTCAATCCAACATTAGACAGCTGATTAACCAAATTCTGAAACTCACTAGAATGTCCGGCAACCGAATCCCCAACCCGGAGCTTCAAACTCACAAGCCTCCTCATCAGTAGTGCCTTATTCCGGGATGTTTTCGACTGATACATCCCCTCCAATTTAGTTCACAAGGCATAAGCATTTGTCTCCTGCGCTACATGATGAATAACCTCTTGTCCAACACACTGGTGGATTAAAGCAACTGCTTTCCTGTTCAAACTCTTCCAATCTTCGGTTTTCACCTCCGTCGGTTTGACTCCTACGTGTTCCAAGGGCTCATAAAGCTCTTTCAAAATGAGCACATCCTCCATTCTAGGCTTCCAAATCGCATAGTTGGTCGTCGTCAATACTAGCATAGCATTCATATTAATCTCTGACATCTCAGCAAACAAGATAATCTGAAAAACTCACCCCCAGAAACTCCCACAAGCAATCTGATACTCCCCGGAACGATTTAAAGCAGTAAAATAAAGCGTACCGTCAATATCCGTACCAAATCTCCGCAAACCGAGCCCGGGATTGGATCCGGGACGTCGAACACAGTCGGGAACCGGTCCGAACCGGTCGTGAACCGGTATAAAACCACCTGAACAGGTCAAAAAACCTCTTCCGGTCTGCTTGCGAACCGCTGACCGGTCTGCTTTGGCCGATCCGGGTCCGGCTTGGTCTCTGAACCGCCGGTCTGGCCGGTCTGACCTCCGGTTTGACCCCTTTGACCTCCGGTTTGACCCTTTTGACCTGACCTCTGACCCTTTTGATCCCTTTGACCTATTTGACCCTGAACCCTGACCTGTCTGACCCTTTTGGACCTCCACCTGACCTGTCTGAACCTTTGATGACGTCAGCCCTAGCTCTTGCTGACGTCAACCCTACCACTGTTCACCCGCCGCCGCGCGTGAACTCCACCGCGCGAGTAGATCTGACGCGATTGCCACGCGCCTCCTTTGACCGGCGCGTGCGGCGTTTCTAGGTGGTTTCCGGCGACGTTCCTTATATCACTGTGATCGTCTCGAAAAACCCTACACGGTGATGTGCTCAAAACTTGGATTTGATCACTTTTTGTCCGATCTCACCGCTCGTAACCTCTCGGTTCCGTCCGCCTCTGTTCAAACTGTTCGTGCTCCGTCCACCTGTGACAAAACCGACCACCTAACACACCGTGGTGATCCTCTCCGAGAGTAGCACCTTTCCCTCTAATCAAAAACAAGTTTCGTCACCTGTTTTGTCCGACCAAAGATTCAAACTGTGCTCCAATGGCCTCCGAGTGATTATCCGACTGCTCTGCGCTCTCCGGTGCTTCAACCAAAGCTCTGATACCACTTGTTACGCCCAACGCACACACCACTCGCAACAGAAAACAGTAAATCACGAGAAACACAAACACACACAGATTTACGTGGTTCGGCCAATCAGACCTACGTCCACGGGGAGGGGGATTTCACTATGATCCGGAGATTAATCCGTGAATATTGTTTCACACTCACTCTGTCTCACAATAGTTGAATCCTCACCAGTCACTCGTGTATCTCTCTCAAACTCTCTGCCTCTCTCTCTGTTTTGCCACACACAATAAACAAGGCAATAATGAGCTTATAAAGTTACATCAAATAAACCCTAGCCCTCCCATCTGGGCCTAAGCCCAAGGCCCACACGGGGTGGAATCCCAACAATTCTCTCACAATAATCACATAAAAAACTGTAAAAAGCCAGTGTAGTCCAAAAACACCCTTAGCAGAACACCCGACTTACTTTAAATTTGAGTGCAGTTCTGGAAACGGGAAGTCAACGCAGGGTTCTTGAACATGTGGAAGCCAAAAGAAATTGGCGCAGCTCCGCTGGTACTGAACACCACCGGTGGAATTTTATACACCAAGGCATCTGCTGTCGGGGGGCTGCGGCCGGAAAAAGTCATAGATGACTAAATCGGAGCGTAGTGTTTGGATGATATGTGAGAAACTAGGGTTTTCCATTTGAAAGGCGTTTATTAAGGTGGGGAGGAGGTGTGGTGGGAGGCCGTTGGTGGTGTGGTCCTGGGGAGGGAGGTCCAGCGACGGCGGAAGGTGGAATGGTATTAATTCTATGGAGAGGGATTGAGTTTTAGTGATTCTGGTTTGGATTGAAGTGAGATTGATGGGTGTGGAGCATAGATAGATGTAGAAGTTTTTGGTTGAGAGTTTCTTGGCTAGCTCTAGGAATGGAGTTATATGGCCATGGGCTAACCATGGCAGCATTAGGACTTTCTTTCTGCTGCTCTCTCTCTCTCTCTCTCTCTCTCTCTCTCTCTCTATATATATATATATATATATATATATATATATATATATATATATATATACATCCTCTCTTGGTCTGTCTCAATATTGTTTTATGAATTGGAGAGTGCTCCAGAAAAATGATTTTAGTGAAGATAATAAAATGGACCCGTTTCTTTTATTTTAATTTTTTTATCATCTCTTATCTTTAATTGTTTATATAAAAAAGCTCCCTAACCGATACGCAAAATTAGAAAAGTTCTATCACTCCAAACATCTACGCTTTCTGGTGCAAAGAATAGGTTTTACCAAACCCGGAACTCTGCTGTCCCTCAGGAATAACCAAAATAGTATGTGAATGCCACTGGCCCCTTAATAGTTAAATGAAAGGAAAAGAACGAGAGCATCAAGGATAACATAGGTATTGTAGTGGATTACTTCAAAAAAATGTTAGGAAAAAAATACAGTGGCAATCACAAATTCTAAAGAACAATTTCCATTGACATATATATGAACAGATTACAATGAATTTACAAGAACTGGAAATTAACAGAATCGAAAAAACAGATATACAAATAGCGGCGAGTCGTGTGAAACCACACTACCCTTTTTTTTTTGATCGGCAAAATTTTTTATTAAAGAAGACTTGACAAAGGGTACATCAAGTCGGGGGAGAGGGGAAGGGAATCCAACCAAGGTTGAAAAAACAAAAGACACCTAAAAAAAACAAAGCCTACCCTTAACAAAGATACGCCACCTACCATAGGTGTTGTAGGATGGACCGATGTCTTCGTCCTAGGATAAAATGGCTAGAATCACGGCCGACAAAACACCACTGTCGACTTCCTTGGCGAACTGAAACTAGTGTCTACATCTCTCTCTCAAAGACAAATTCTGGAGCATTTGTGTTACACGAAAATCTAATGATGCAACATATCACAGAACTGCCCTTTTATAGCTGAAAGAGGAGCTGGAGCATTCAAAACGTGAATCAATGGGGAGCCTCCCATTGAATACGAGATCGATTGTAGGAAATGACTTCTGCAAATCAAAACTTCCACGTAATAATGTTGCATTTGAATTGAGGAAGAAACTGCCACAATAAATCTGGAAATTTGAATGCCATCATATCTCATCATAGAGGGGTGTAAATAGCGTATTAACTAGCAAATTTTATCACGTGTATCACACACTTCTTGGGGTCACTTCGGTTGCTTCATAAGACCATCGGAATGCCCCGTTTCATTCACACCGAATCTCCGGGAAATTTTCAACAAAAAGCATAGGTATTGCAGTTGAACTTGAACACCATAATGTTTATCACGGTTAGAGTAACGAAACACATGACATGAGAGAGACAATTGGGCCCTGTCTGGCTTGGTTTCTGTTCTTCTTTTTTCCCCTTCTTTGTTTATTTTGTTTGTGGGTCCTCGTGGTCTGTTTGCGAGTTTTTAATGGAATATCTTATCTTACCAAAGAAGACATGACAATTGGCATAATGGTACCATGCGGCCAAACTTATGTGGTACCAGAACGTTGCATTCGGGCCGTCCAAAAGTATATTGGACGGCCTATATCAAATCCCTTTCTCCCCTCCCCTCTCTCATGTTTTTCTCTCTATAATCCGAACCGTCCGAAACCGAAATAGACGGCCCAGATCACACGTGCGGGTACCGCGTGATACCCACTTGGTACTAAAAAATTGCTCGACAAACATAGTTGATTCAGGACCACTCGGTATATTTTTGTCTATACTATTTATAATGTAGTTCTTTAGTTTTCTTATCTTACAAACTAAAAACTGTGAACTGGACCACTGTTAAATAGAGAAACTTCTAAACTAAAAACTGTGAACTGGACCACTGTTAAATAGAGAAACTTCTAACTTGTCTAATCTTAATTCTTAGGTTCCTCCGTCACACATGCAGTATTAACCCTTCTTCTTTCCTTATTGGTTATGGATTATTTTTAAACAGCTACAGTTAAAGGGCCTTTTATCCTTTTATTTTTTGGTTGAACGGTCAGAAGTGTCCGGATCAGTTTACGCGCACTCGGACTAATTTCCTCATTGGTACGGTCAAAGATAGGCCATCCACGACGAGACTTGAAAATTAACAATAAAACTACTCTATTGTTACCCAACCTCAAGACTCGAATTCTAATCAACCGTATGGGGAGCAAACTCACCAACTAACAAACGAGAGAAACTTCATCCTTACTAACATCCCTTTTTATTTAAGCAGGAGCACTCCACCAATCAACAAAACAATATTGATAAGAGAGAGAGAGAGAGAGAGAGAGAGAGAGAATGGATTCAAAGCAGAGCAGCCCAATTAAAGTCCTAATGCTACCATGGTTAGCCCATGGCCACATAACTCCCTTCCTAGAGCTAGCCAAAAAACTCTCAACCAAAAACTTCCACATCTACTTATGCTCCACACCCATCAATCTCACTTCAATCCAAAACAAAATCACTAAAACTCAATCCCTCTTCATAGAACTAATACCACTCCACCTTCCGCCGTCGCCGGAGCTCCCTCCCCACCTCCACACCACCAACGGCCTCCCACCACACCTCCTCCGCACCTTAATAAACACCTTTGAACTGGAAAACCCTAGTGTCTCCCATATCCTCGAAACAATTTGCCCTGACTTGGTCATCTATGACCTTTTCCGGCCACGGCCCCCGACGACAGATGCCTTGGAGTATAAAATTCCGGCGGTGGAGTTACTTACCAGCGGAGCTTCGGTAATTTGTTTTGGCTACCACATGTTCACGAAACCCGACGTTGAATTCCCATTCCCGGAACTTTTGCTAAATTCAAAGTAAGTTATTAATTTCTCTTGGCTAATTTTCCACTAAGCGAATTATTGAATTTTTTTACCTTTTCAAATTTACAAGACTGGTAATTTTTCTCACATATACAACTAAAAATGCCCAAAAAAAACAAAAAAAATTAGCTTAATAGATC